>CM077179.1:38406509-38516509 GCA_039654105.1 Coreius guichenoti | reverse complement strand
GCAATCGAAACTCCGCCACAAGAAGGTTGGGTGCGGAGGCTGTGATCAACTTCCTGAAGAGTCCTGCTTGCTCTTTGGGTGAGGGTTCCCTGTGCTGGTCTGGAGAAGAGGTGGCTGTCAAAGCCTGGTAGCCGTTATACATGATGTCAGAGTTTAGACTCTGTCGGTAGCTGTTGGTGTGGTTCCAGATGTCCTCCAGCTCCTCCTCTTCCTGCTCAAACTGTTGGTGGTCAGGGTGAACCGGATCCTCAACGTCAATAGATAAAGTAAGGCTTTTGTCTTTGGAGAACTCTAAGTTCCTGTTGGAGACTCCTGCATCCAGGGATGGTACCTTTCCGATGGTCCTCTTGGGCACTGGACACTCTGAGGAGTCTACGTACAAACCCTCTGAACACAACTTGAAGCTTCCAGAGCTGGAGTGACCAGAGTCCACCGAGTCCTCTCTTCCACTGGCTCTGAAGTTCATCACCACATGAGATGCTTGGTTTGGACTCATCTGTTGAGTCTTTGTTGGCCTATGTAAGATGTGTCCATTAAGATTGTGAACCAAGGTATGGATGCTAGGACATACATGAATCTCTGCTGTAGTTGAGCTGTGGCTGGCTATCCCTTGGCTTTCATCTTCTGGAGGACTTACATAGGTTACATGGTTTTCTTTGTTGTCAAGTTTAGTTCCCATTGTATCCCAACTAACCACCTCTTCTTTGGGCATTGTACTTATCCAAGACAGGTGTTTGTGTTGGAGTAATGAGGGGTGATTCTCCTCAAAAGCGATGTCTTCAATGACTGGAGAAGGTGGAGGAGGAAATTCATCTTCAGTAAATGAAATGGTGTCAACGCTGATCCTTTTGTCTTTACAATCAATCTTAAGGATTACTTCACCTGGAGAAGTTTGTTTGGACTCTTCTTTTTGCGTTGGAGGCAAGCGGGCTGTTTTAAAGGTGCTCAGAGGTGTTGGACGATCAACCTGAGAGTCCTGGTGTTGAGAGTCTGTCTTCTTTTGCTCGGGAGGACCAATTGTAATGACATCTTGAATGCTAGGGATAAGGCTCATATCCTTGGGCAGGTCAAAGCTTAACACCGAGCCCAAGGACAGAAATCTACAGTGGTTCTTCACATGTCCTTGGGTGGCAACCTCTAAGGTGTGGTGAACTGGAGATCCAACCTCTCCAGAACATTCTGCATCTATGTCTTTCACCAAAGGGTTCTTCATGTAGTCCAAGACCTGAGTCTCTTCGCTGTTTGGTTTCCTTGCATTTTTCCGCTTCTTCCTTTCCTTCAGGGGCCAAGTGTGCGTATCATATATCACCGGTTCATGTACAGGTGGCAAACCAGCCTCTTCTGACACCTCTTCTCCCATGATCTTCTGAATGGTGTGTCTACGGTCGTCTTTCTTCTTCTTCCCCTTCTTGCTCTTCCTCTTAAGGCTGCTGAAGATTGAAATGTTGCTGTTCTTTGGCAAGAGTTGAACAGAGGTGGCAACAGGGTTGTTGGCCTGCTTAAGGGTGTCTTCTGTGGAGGACGAGGAGTATGGAGAGGTGCAAGGGGAGGAGAAAGCGTACAGGGAGGTCCTGGGAGAGGAGGAAGAGGGCCTTGGGGCTTTGTCTCTGGGTAGCGTCATACTCTCATACACTGGGGCTACTGCCATGTTGTTTTCCATAACATGCAAGTAAGTACTTACCTAAAACAAAAGGAAAAGATTGTTTTAGAGTGTTATTTCATTACTTTTTTCTCCCATGCATGAAGGGTTTAGCATGCATAAGTATCACGCTTCAATACAAAGTTCTAGAGGTCGATCGATTGATCGGTTTTGCGATTAATCAGCACCGATAACCATTGCTGGAATAATCGGTTATCGGCAAAAATCCATACAGATAGTTTTTCTGGGTTGTGTCTGTTGCTGGAGCGGCTGAGAAGGGTTCACTGTCATTATACAGTATAAGAGCGGCCTCTAGAGGCGAAATAAAAAATATCACTGACACCTTGTGGAGTTTGTTTTGACACGTGAGGCTTCACTTCAGATACAGATTTAAAACAGACAATGAAACGGTATGTAATACAGTACACTACCGTACGTGTTTTCATATCATTATAAAGTAATTAATTTTTTGACTAGATGCTGCATTAGTGGAGAACAACAGTATGTTTGCCGTCGAGGCTGAGAGGACGCTAATATTAGCTTACCTCAAGCGGTTAAAACAATGTGACAAAAATACACTCAAGTCTGACCCAAATGTTTAATGTCACGATTGTTACCATCTATTTGCATTAGTTTATATCCAGCTGGTCAGTTTAAAAACTATCGGTTGATTAATCGGTTATCGCACAGCGTGGGCCAACATAGTTATTGTTATCTGTAAAATCCACTATCGGTCGACCTCTACAAAGTTCACCCTTTAAAGATACATCATGCTAATTATCTGACGTGCAGTGGTCCAAAAATCATTTGGACAGTTAGGTCACACATAAAAAATGCATGAATGTCATTGCATTACATAGCAAAAGTTATGAAGTGGCATCTGCAAACAACTGTTGATGTTGTTCACTAGGTCATTTTTCATGCATGTATGAAATCAGTTCTTGTCGAGTTCACACAGGTGCAGCTCATCACATTAACTATCAACATTCACTAATGTTTTACAACGCGTCTTCATTTTGGACCATGCTTGTGTTATCTTTATAATAAATGTAACTTGGTTTGATATTTTATCATCTTATGCAATGGCATATTTAAGTCTGGCTTAAGTGTCCAAAAACTTTTTATGGCCAGTGCAATTCATAATTCAAACACTGCTGCACAAAAATGATCATTTGTATAATAATTTGTGTAAATAAGTGTGTTTTAGTATCTGAGTACACAGCACTTCTGTGAGTGTTTGGCTCAAGCAGACACTCCATTAGATTTACATGAGAACAACATGAACACACACAAAAGAACACTAGCATGACTTTTTCTTTTTTTACTCCAGGCTTTAATAAGAATCATCTGCTCTTAAACATGTCGTCATACACAGCTGTAATGGCTTGACCTTTCACCTCGTGACTAATCTTGTGCTGCTCTGGCAGCCCCAGACCATAAATCACACAGGCCAGTCAAGAGGGCCTTCTAGAAAGTTCACAACAAATTTCTCCAGCACCCCCCACTCCTGCTGGGAGTCATTTCAAAACTCAGCGATCATGGGAAGCGAAGGGTGAGGTCACATCTCAGCACAGCGCTGCTGTCATGAGTAGGTTTACATCAGGCTTAAAGACAGCTTACGTAAGAGTAAAAAACTCCACTTCATGCATCTTATCACCTCTCTTATCATCTGCTTCCTCTGTCTCTCTCCGTCCATGTATATCTGATTAAAACAACCGATTTGCAGCAGCTCTTTAGATCTAACAAAAGTCCCTGGCCTCTGCTGGTTTCAGACTCGTCATGACGGAACAACCGTTTAAAGAGAATACATACTAAAATTTTGCTTCAGAAAACTTGAAACACTCATTATAGAGTATATTTATGGTGTTAAAGGTGCAGTAAGTGATTTCTGAGAAACGCTGTTGATATTGGAAATCACCAAAACAAACATGCCGCATCTTGATAGCCCCGCCCCCAAATTCACAAACATGCTATGCAACACAGGTACCTCCCCCCTAATGAGTGGATACGCCCCTTAGTGCTGATTGGCTACAAGTGTGTTTTGGTGCTTGGTCCGATCCACTTTCAACACTGTTTCTCAGAAATCGCTTACTGCACCTTTAATTTAAAGATGTCTGATGTATGACACTGTGAGAGACTCAATGCATACATGTTTCAATCATAATTTCTGACTGTGTGATTAAATGCTCTGATCTCTGTGGTCTCAGCAGCATATACACTCACCTAAAGGATTATTAGGAACACCATACTAATACTGTGTTTGACCCCCTTTCGCCTTCAGAACTGCCTTAATTCTACGTGGCATTGATTCAACAAGGTGCTGAAAGCATTCTTTAGAAATGTTGGCCCATATTGATAGGATAGCATCTTGCAGTTGACGGAGATTTGTGGGATGCACATCCAGGGCACGAAGCTCCCGTTCCACCACATCCCAAAGATGCTCTATTGGGTTGAGATCTGGTGACTGTGGGGGCCATTTTAGTACAGTGAACTCATTGTCATGTTCAAGAAACCAATTTGAAATGATTCGAGCTTTGTGACATGGTGCATTATCCTGCTGGAAGTAGCCATCAGAGGATGAGTACACGGTGGTCATAAAGGGATGGACATGGTCAGAAACAATGCTCAGGTAGGCCGTGGAATTTAAACGATGCCCAATTGGCACTAAGGGGCCTAAAGTGTGCCAAGAAAACATCCCCCACACCATTACACCACCACCACCAGCCTGCACAGTGGTAACAAGGCATGATGGATCCATGTTCTCATTCTGTTTACGCCAAATTCTGACTCTACCATCTGAATGTCTCAACAGAAATCGAGACTCATCAGACCAGGCAACATTTTTCCAGTCTTCAACTGTCCAATTTTGGTGAGCTCGTGCAAATTGTAGCCTCTTTTTCCTATTTGTAGTGGAGATGAGTGGTACCCGGTGGGGTCTTCTGCTGTTGTAGCCCATCCGCCTCAAGGTTGTGCGTGTTGTGGCTTCACAAATGCTTTGCTGCATACCTCGGTTGTAACGAGTGGTTATTTCAGTCAAAGTTGCTCTTCTATCAGCTTGAATCAGTCGGCCCATTCTCCTCTGACCTCTAGCATCAACAAGGCATTTTCGCCCCCAGGACTGCCGCATACTGGATGTTTTTCCCTTTTCACACCATTCTTTGTAAACTCTAGAAATGGTTGTGCGTGAAAATCCCAGTAACTGAGCAGATTGTGAAATACTCAGACCGGCCCGTCTGGCACCAACAACCATGCCACGCTCAAAATTGCTTAAATCACCTTTCTTTCCCATTCTGACATTCAGTTTGGAGTTCAGGAGATTGTCTTGACCAGGACCACACCCCTAAATGCATTGAAGCAACTGCCATGTGATTGGTTGATTAGATAATTGCATTAATGAGAAATTGAACAGGTGTTCCTAATAATCCTTTAGGTGAGTGTAAATTATGCAAAGTTATTGCATAAGTTCAGAAGACTTGAAACACTCATTATAGAGTATATTTTTGGTCTTAAAGGTGCAGTAAGTGATTTCTGAGAAACGCTGTTGATATATGAAATCACTAGGGATGCGCTGATATGAAACTTTTGGCTGATACAGATAACTGATAATAACTGATGATCTATATATTTATGTATATATATTTATATAAAGCGATAACCAATATATTGGCCAATGAATCTAAATCCATATTTTTATATAATTTTCGAGAGCCTGATTACAAAAACAAAAGTCTCACCATGAAAAGCCATATCAGCCAAATTTTCTTATCGGACCGATACCGATAACATTAAAAATGAACATATATCGGCTGATACTGATATGGTGGCCGATATATTGTGCATCCCTAGAAATCACCAAAACAAACACGCCCCATCTTGATAGCTCTGCCCCCAAATTCAACACAGGCACCTGCCCCCTAATGAGTGGACACGCCCCTTAATGCTGATTGGCTACAAGTGTGTTTTGGTGCTCGGTCCGATCTACTTTCAACAGCGTTTCTCAGAAATCACTTACTGCACCTTTAATTTACAGATGTCTTATGAATGACACTGTGAGAGACTCAATGAATACATGTTTCAATTATCATTTCTGTGTGATTATACGCTCTGATCTCTGTGGTCTCAGCAGCATATAATAACACAATGATCACTAAAAAATATGCATCGAGTCTCACGGTGTCATCAAGCAGCTCTATATGTGCTGAAAGCTCAGAGGACAGAAAAATTCCTGCTGACAGATATCAAAATGCATCTAAAATTAGATGCATTTTGCAACTTCCCACAAGTTGCAAAATGCAACTTCCCACAAGCCCTAATCCTCATGATGTTTTAAAAAAAAAATTTGAGAGCTGTAAACGTACAACAACGGCCAAAATTTGCAAAAAAAAAACTTATACTACTGACTGAAGTTTACACTTCACAGACCCTAATGTCATAATAAAAGGAGAATACTGCAAATCCATTTAAGGCTACTATATGCTACTATATTTTTAAGCCCCTGTAACCGTTCCAAGAAACACACACTTTTATTTTTGTTGCAATTACTTTCAAAACTTTCCCAAAGACAGTTTTGTAAACAACCCAAATGTTTGAAATGAGGCTTTATGTGTATCTTGGAAGGGTTTCTAATGCTTCCCATATACTGGCAGTGGAAGTGGCTATTTCCTCAGTCATCTTTTCATTACCTGCCTGCCTATACCTGTTTGCAATCTCCCCTAAACCGCAGCGACCCGTCTTCCATCAAAGTCTCTGTTGCGTTTCCAACCACCAAACAAATAAATGATTAGGCCAGTGGCTCTTTTTCAGAATAGCATATTATTATACTACGATTTTGAGATGTACTGCAATGCTTCAGTATTCAAATTCTTTTTTAAATGATATGATGAGATGATTTCTCTACTGAAAATCATGGTGTTAGTCAGTCCATCACACCAAAGTCCTCATGCACACGAACACATTTTCTTTGTTTTCTCATGCAGGGCCACCGACCAACTGTATTTACCTCTTCTGCACTGTGTCGGTAAATCGTTTTCTTTCGCTTTAAACTACCAAAAAGCCCCTGGCAGCGCCTCCAAAAGCTTTTACAGGCTGAATAGTGAGACTCAGCAGGCTGAAGGAGAACGTACAAGAAAATAAAACAGAGAAGGATGTTGTTGAGGAAAGAGAAGAGAGAGAAGAAAGTGAAAGAGAACACAAACTAGTGCATAAGTGATTGTGTCATCTTGTTTGCGATGTTTAAATCATTCTCACCCTGTGCACAGGCTCGGGCACCGGCACGCCACCTTCCCTGCCAGCCGCCTGTACCTGGATTTGTGTGTCTCCAGAGTTACTGAAGCTGAGGATGAGGTTGACGGTTCCTCCTACAGCAGAGGGACTGGGATCCTTCAGCACCAGGTACGGTGAATCCGGACTCTCTGAATGACTGCTGTCATCGCTTCCTTTAGGACTGACACTCTTCATCACCTCGTATTCATAACTGTGCTGCAAACTATCCTCCATGTCACCAGGGGGACTTGTGAGGCTTTCTATTCTCTTCTGAGAGACTTCGGTTGAGGTTTCCACCTGAAAAATGGCAGACAAAAGAAAGAAATTAGTAAGTAATAACTTATGAGGGGTCGTTGAATTATTAGAAAAATAATGCACACGCCATGACGCGAAGCGGTGTGTATTATTTTTCAATAATTCAACGGCCTGGAGTCAATTATTCCGCTTATACTACGGTTACCACACCTCAAAACATTGTTTAGAGGATTTATTTCAAGACATTTGTCAGGTTTTTGTCCTTAAAACGCTCTTGTGTGTAGGACTCATTTCTAACGCATCTAAACCCCAAAAGTAATTTTGAGCTTGAGCCACTGATAGCAGACTATTGCAGTTATAATGCAGTTATTAGAGAGAGAAAGAGAGAGAGAGCACGAGTGTGTGAATTACCTCTACTAATACAAAACTGTAAGTTTATCTGCTTCAAGAACAGCGCCGTTATTACCTCTCTAGTAAGAAATGTCATGTAGCTTTAAAAGGGATAGTTCACCTAAAAATTATCCCATGATTTACTCACCCTCAAGCCATCCTAGTTCGTTCAGACGAATACAATCAGAGTTATATTAATAAATGTCCTGGCTCTTCCAAGCTTCATAATGGGAGTGAATGGCAGCCCAAAATTTGAAGCTCAAAAAAGTGCATCCATCCATTATAAAAGTACTCCACACGGCTCCAGGGGGTTAATAAAGGCCTTCTGAAGTGAATCGATGGGTTTGTGTAAGAAAAATATCCATATTTAACACGTTATAAAGTAAAATATCTAGCTTCCGCCAGACCGCCTTCTGTATTCAACTTACGAAGAAAGCGTAACTGATGCGTAAGCGTAAGCGTTTTGAACTGTGAGAGGCGTTACACTTTCTTTGTACGTTGAATACGCAAGGCGGTCCGCCGGAAGCTAGATATTTTACTTTATAACGTGTTAAATATGGATATTTTTCTTAAACAAACCCATTGCTTCGCTTCAGAAGGCCTTTATTAACCCCCCGGAGCCTTGTGGAGTACTTTTATGAGGGATGGATGCACTTTTTTGGGCTGCCATTTACTCCCATTATAAAACACGGAAGAGCCAGGACATTTTTTAATATAACTCCTATTGTATTCGTCTGAAAGAAGAATGTCATAAACACCTAGGATGGCTTGAGGGTGAGTAAATCATGGCGTCATTTTCATTTTTGGGTGAACTATCCCTTTAAGTTGAAAAATTATTTTACTGATAAAACCGTCAGAGCAGCGCTGACAACACGTTTCTCTGCGAGTGTGTGTCCGTACTGTATGTGTGTACGGACTGTTTGAGCGGGAGAAAGAGAGTATGTGCTTTCCATACATATTAAACGACATTTTGTCACAAAAAACATGGAAATAATTTATATCTATTGTTTACTATATTTCTTTGCTTGGTCAGTGTCGCTGTGGGTTTTGGTTCTTTTGCTGTTGTCGCTGTAAAGACGTGAAATAACTCATTTGGCGGAGTGATATGGAACTGTAATGCGATCAAGACCTGCCTGGAACTACTTTATCCGTGCGTTTCCCTGAAAATAACTGCACACCTTAGAACGTTCGTCAACCAATCAGATTCACGCAATCAACAGCCCCGTAGTATAAGAAATAATACATATCTTATTTTGGGACCATTAAGTTGATTTTTATGATAACGAAGCACCATCAATGAATGGGTTTTACCTGTGGTTGCGAGGTGCAGACCATGGCTTCAGAGTAAATGGCATCTGTCTGAGGTTCTTCAGCCTTCTGTCTGCTCAACAGCTGATCCTTCTGAGCCCTCCAGTGGACCAGGATCCATCCCAGCATGCTCCTCAGCTCCTCCATCCTCTCTCTGATCTGCACGAGAAATGGAAAAACATTCTATAATTCTTGTTTCTGTCATCGCAGAGGAAGCTTTTATTGGTTGTACTTTCATGCACTTTTCATTTCTATAAAACTGGGCAAAGCAAATGAAGCAGATCTGGAGGAGGACATATGCTTTTTTTTACATGTTCATCTTTCTTTAGTGTGTAATGTTGTTGTTTGAGCATGAAAAGCTCTGCAAAGTCCCTCCAGCGGGAGTTCTTCTCTATATCAGTGTCAGTGTTTCTGAACTCCCTGAAACGCCTCCATTGTAGTCTTGAGTTTTCTTCCAGGAACAAACACGTCACAATATTCCTCATTTAAATAATTCATACGCAGAATAAAGGGGCGGGGCCTGGTTGAGTTAGTTAGTAGTGTGTTGAAACTGGTGGTTATGGTAAAGGCAGGGCATTTCCCAAACACACTCGAAGCACCAATCACAACACACTGATCCAGCTGACCAATTAGAGCACACTGCGCTTTTCAGAAGGAGGGGCTTCATAGAGACAGGAACTAAACAGAGCGTTACTGACGGACTGGGAAGAGACGAGCTGCAACAATGGAGAATATGGGAAAAACAATCTGTTTTTTGAACATTCAAGCATGAAATTCTTTTCTAGTAGAGCCTTAAAAATGTTATAAAATGACATCTTTAAAGAAAGCTTATTTGTGATTTTTATTTTATTTATGCAAAACATACTCTACCATTTTGTTAAGGTGATGCTCGTCGCCAAAGAGTTTTTCTCCAGCCACGGTGAGCTGATCAAACTCCTCAAACTTCTGTTCTATCTGCCGATCCAGAACCTCAACCAGAGGCTCCTGATTCTCTCGGCTCTGACGCAGAGCACTTTCTGAGAAAATGCAGGAGCGGGTGTCTTCTGTCCAAGAGCTGTGGGAGAGAAGATGAACGGCAGAGGGATGAAGACAAGAGCTTCAGGCCAATACACACAGCTCAAGATGATGCTTACCAGACCTTTCTCCAAATGCATGGAGAACACAATGTGAACAGGCATTTCCCATCAATAAACAAAACATTATTAATAAAACAAACTCTGCAAATAAATTCATAGAACATTCCGGGTGAATCACACCAAAATATGTCCAGGTCACATTTTGCCCCGAAATCAAAACAAAGAAATAAAAAATGATATGTTGCATCTATTTTAGGACCATTATGATTTTTTGCATTATGCCATTATTTTTAATGACAATTACGCAAATTTTGGCAAAATTTATATAACTGTAATGTGACATTTCAATTATGCGCATTTTTTAAAGGTTTTTTTAATTATTTTAATTTGTTATTAGATTCTCATTATTCAACTAAAATATTTAATTTTTTTTTTAATTAAATCAGCATTAATTAAAACCAGAGCAAATACTAAAATTATGCTTAAATACTAAATACTAGGGCTGTCAAGTGACTCTATTTTTTTAATCTAATTAATTACATGATGCACTGATTAATTAATCACAAATTAATCGCACATCAATTTTGGCTGAGAAATTACAGCCCAAAGATCATTTAAAGTCATTATTGTGTTAGATGAGAAAAGCTTCGAATTGAGATTACATAAAGTAGCTTTAGAAAGAAATATTTTGAATCAACATAGAATATTTATTACACATAAACTTAAGACTACAATGTGGCCATAACATTTTTTTCAGAGGCTGCATCTGAAGTGGCATTTAGATGCATTTACACAGACTTTAATGCAGCTCAGAAGTGGTATGAAAATGAATGAAAAATGAAATGATACTGTAAAAATGAAACTAAAACTGCCAGTAGGTGGCAGCAAGTCACTGTCTTAATGAGTGAGCCAATCAATCATTCATTCAACCGATTCATTCAAGTGTCAGATTCGTTCAGGAACGAAGCAAGTGTCTTTATGAATGAGTCACTTTATTAATGGCCGCCAAATGCGTGTAACGCACTCCTACTAGCCACTTTGGCGGGCTGAGTTTTATATATAATATATACATTTTTCAATTGTAGTCTTTTAAAAAAGGGCATCTGAATTAATAAACTAAGTACAATGTAGTGATCAAAACTTTTCGATACATATCGATTAATGTTTTGATACAGAAATATATGAAATGCTTCCAATACTCATTTTCTGCAGAATAGACACACGATACCAGCATCTCTTTCTCTCTCTCTCATCTCTTCAACAGCGAGCGACACACAAACCTGCCTCCCATCTCTCACTCGTTTCATTTGCTCCGGATGAATATTGTTGCTGTTACAGGGCTTGTATTTCGCCGTGGGATTGCGTGTATTGCGCATAATTTTACTCATCCCTGCAGATTTTGTGCTCACACCCAAAGTGCACGTACATAAAGCCGCCTCTCAGCACTAAATTGAGCTCTTTTTCGCTGCTTATTGCCTTTAAACAGTCAAATACACACAAAATAATGTCAAAATGCCGGTCTTGGTGAGTATTTACGTAAACACAGTCAGTTCTGTTTTAAGTGAATGTAAACAGTTGAGAAAGAAAACGCATGTGTAACAGTGTAATGGATCCGTGCGTCAGGTCTTAAAGTGACAGCAGCCTAATAAACCTGCTGACAAATTATGAGATAACATTAAAAATATCTATATAGCAGTTTTTCCCCATGGTATCAATGTCAAAATTGTGGCCAGTGAAAATGCTGATTAGCTAGTGACTTTGGAAAACCACTAGCCACAGTGACTGGTGAGCAAAAAAGTTCATGTCAAGCCCTAGGAACTGTTGCATAAAATCGTACAGATATAAAAAGCACTCTTGCTTGTGTGATATTGCTAAACTATATTATATGATATAAATATAAGAGAAAACCCATGCAGGGGCATTTTTTGCCCTCATATCTTGGATTTTAGTGGCATTATAACTGGGTCATTAAGGTCTAGGCTGAGACGGGGTGAGTTAAAAACGTTAATAATTTGAATGTATTATTTTTTCCATAATTAATCACACCAAATTAACACGTTAAATCAACAGCCCTACTAAATACTTATATCTTTTCTCATTACAAATCACAACTATATAGTAATTTTAGGGGAAATGTGCTTATTTGTCATGAAAATATCATAATGCGAAAAAGCTTGATGGTCTTGATGGATGGTGGTTTTGGGGTGAATTATGACCTGGACATTAGCTTTAACAGAATGTGAAATAAAAGAAGGTCTTATTTAAAAGTTTCATCATTTCCTTACATCATCGCCAGGTAGTTCCTAAAGAAATGGCGCAGGTGCCCAAACTGCAGGAGTCTCTTCTTGTTTTCGGCCACACTCTTGCCAAGCTCTTCCCAGGCATGCAGACCTGTCTGAATCTCAGTTCCTACGGCGTTCATCCTCTCTGGACAAACATCTGACAAACGGCTCGCCAGACTCTTCATAGCCCCGACCTCCTCCTTTAGGACCCCGTATTCAGCCTGGAGAAAGAAAAGACGCCCATGTGTGAGTTCAGAATGGTAAACTACCTGTGCTTGGAAGTATAAACCCTAAAAGGAACCATATGCTTTACATATGCAATGCTGGCATCACTGAAAGTGTTTCTGAATGTAATTAAAAGTGTTAAAGGCTTAATAGGAATCAAGCCGCTCAGTGTTTCAGATCTGCGCCTGCAAAACAGAGATTGTCAGATGCCTTGTGCATGAGCGTCAAACTATTTTAGTACGAGCCATTAGGTCATTTCTTGCGCTTTGGGGTTTACAGACAGCTGTGCGTGTTTGTGCAATGCACGCTATTGAGGTTGCATTGCAAAGCACCCCACAATGCTGCAGTCACAAATGAATCCAGTGACACATATGAATGCACATCATAAATGCCAAAAAACTCTCACACAATGGAGTCCTGTGTGGATAATAAAGTCATGTGTGGGCTCACACGTTGAGGCTGACTTCATTAACATCTATTGAACAAAACAAGGGTCTGGCTGAGCCTCAGTGGATGTCAAACTTCAACCACAACAGGAAACAGATTCTAGAAACAATGTGCTAAAACAAATGGGAGAAAGCCATTTCCAATAGATCAACACTGCGAGGTCACAGAGTCCCGGCAAACAAGATGCTTCCTGTTCTCAGAGCGCGTTCAATAGTAAGTGCTTTGGATGTGTTATTGTTTTGCAAAAACACTTGGTTGCTGTCTGGAATGACTTTTTTTGAAAAATAAACAACCCCACAAAGAGGTGAATCTCATGAAAACATATCCAGGTCACATTTCACCACAAGAATATGCATGAATAAAACAGCTCTATTTTTAAAACCATTTTTTTATTGTGATGTAAAAATAATAAGGCAACACTTTAGTATGGGGAACACATATTCACTGTTAACTATGACTTTTTCCTCAATAAACTCTTAATTTACTGCTTATTAATAGTTAATTATTGGATGCATTATGACCACTGACAGGTGAAGTGAATAACACTGATTATCTCTTCATCACGGCGCCTGTTAGTGGGTGGGATATATTAGGCAGCAAGTGTCCTCAAAGTTGATGTGTTGGAAGCAGGAAAAATAGGCAAGCGTAAGGATTTGAGCGAGTTTGACAAGGGCCAAACTGTGATGGCTAGACGACTGGGTCAGAGCATCTCCAAAACTGCAGCTCTTGTGGGGTGTTCCCGGTCTGCAGTGGTCAGTATCTATCAAAAGTGCTCCAAGGAAGGAACAGTGGTGAACCGGCGACAGGGTCATGGGCGGCCAAGGCTCATTGATGCACGTGGGGAGCGAAGGCTGGCCCGTGTGGTCCGATCAAACAGACGAGCTACTGTAGCTCAAATTGCTCAAGAAGTTAAAAAATATGAGCCAGGCATGTTCTTGACAGGTTAATCCTAAACTGTTTTGCTTTGCAACATTTTTCTCTGGTAGTCCTGCAATGTTCATTGTACCCGTACCTCCAGCTGGTCCTGGTACTCCTGCAGGCCATCCAGACCGCAGCGATCCGGCTCACACCTCACAGCCATCTCACTCTCCATCTCAAGCACATCTACGGCTAGTTCGGCACAGCGCTGCAGACACTGCTCCACGCGCACAGACACCATGGCATGCTGGGAAACGAGGAGACGACGAATAGTACAGAGAAGAATGAACGCTTATATGCCAAATCTATGCCAAAATGCTTTCTTGCCAGGTCTGCCTTAGCACAAACATTGAAAAGTTAATCTGATATCATTCATTTCCGATTCTACACACCCTGGTGAGCAGTTCTTGGATGCTCTGGTCATGTGACTGCGAGCGGCCCCGCTCTCGTGCCGTATCATTGAGCATCTCCACAGCTTCTCTGAGTTCCTTTACAGGGTTTCCAATGGCTTCCATCAGGGGCTCATCATGCCCGCTCCCCGGCAAGCCCAGAAGAGATGGTCCAGAGTCAAGTTCACTGCACAGGGGCTGGAGGAACACAATACAAAAAACAGCTAGGAAATTAAACAGACAATAAACTACTGTAAGTCTCACATTATTATGCAGCTCTCTGGAATACTCAATTCTGATTGGTCGACCATGCCATTCTGATCAAATACTTAGTTTAATATTATTATAAATAATAAAATAAATATAAGTATAATTTTAACAATAATTTTTGTTAATAATATAATTATTGCATTTAAAAATTATATTGATTTTCATAAGTATAATATAATATAAATTTGATAGCTTTATTTTATAATAATATTATATTAATTAGTTGAAGGCTGGACTGACATCATGCATCTCTCTAGAATACTCAATTCTGATTGATCTATCATGCCATTCTGATCAAATATTTTCATATAATGACACTAAATTGTATAATTTTTAAACACTAGAACCGCCAGGGGTCGCTGTATACCTAAAACCGCCAGCGGGTAAAATTTACCCATGCAGATGATTACTGTTTTGATACAGCTAAAAAACATAATATGTCACTGTATTGTGCCACTGTCTTCACAAAGTAATATCTAGAGTCATTTTAGTCATCAACTATGTTTTCGTCCTGTTGTTTTATGCTATTTTAAGCAGGTTACACTAATCACTTTTTGGTGAATATAAGCTAAATCAGCCTGCAATGACAATGAGAATTAAAAGGAAATAAATACATATTTGAGTGGTGTAATATTATAATAAAATGTCATTAATCACATATTAAGATAACCCATGTTATTTAAATGACTAAAATACCCTAAATAGACAATAAAGAGCAATAATAATTCACCGCACTGCATAGGATGTATGACAAAGGATGACATAAGATGTATGTCATTTGTTTAGTTATATCATTTATAATTTGAATAAGAGAACAACACCAATAAACTTCGCGTAATCATGAAAATTGATTTATTCATTACATCATAGATCGGAAATATTCTTTTTCAGGAAACGGGCAGACTTGAATAAATAGCAACACAGTAGTAAACAATACATGATAAAAATTGCAAAAGAAAGTTTGAACATTTATAAATAGGCTAAAACATCTTCATTTGACCGTGCGTTGTGTGGCTGTCTACAGTAAGCCTACACATTGCTCAAACACAGCGTGAAAATAAAGGAATTATATAGGGGTAAATTTGACCCGCTGGTGCTTATAGGTATAAATGCCCCGTTTTTTAAATCTGGTTTTATCTAAACAATTTTAACAACAGGTGATTGTAAATAACACAATTTTAGTAAAAGTCAATGACTGTTATGTACATTTGAAAAACAGCCATGGGTACATTTTACCCCGTGGCCGTTCTAGTGTTAAAGTTATATTTTTGGGCACTTTTGCCTTTATTGGCTAGGACAATCAAGGGACTGTTTTCCTACATATCTATGCTAGTTTAATGTCTCGTATCACTCCACAGTCTCCTTTGTCAAAATCATTTCAACTCAAATAAATATTTCATGTCCATATTCATTTGCTCAAAGTGGTGCAGTTCATTTCACCTTTTTACTTATTTTGAATGTCATATTGAAAAATCTGACTATGAGTCAAAAAATTCAATAAAAATGACTTATTAAAACTTGATTGATCGATTACAGACGTTTGACATTAGCATGTTGCTAAACTAACTACATGATACTATAATTATCATAACAATACACATTACACACAAATATTGGGGAAAATATCCCATATTTTTATTAGAATAAGTATTTTATTGATAATTTAAGTTATTGAATGAATTCTAATAATATTTATTCTAAACTTAAAAGTTTTGATAAGTGACTAAGTATACTTGTAATAATAATAATTTTAATTAAATTCAATGTAATAATTATATAATTTTTTATAATAATATTAATAAGTAAAATATAATAATACTGAATAATAGTTATATAATAGTGAATAATAGTCATTTTATAATAATTTTATAAATATGTATTCTGTAATCATATTATAGCAGTTGGTTATAAATATAATTTGCTATTATTATTATATAAATATAATGCTGCCATTATCAATGCTAGTAATGAACTGAGTTCAAATGCAATGGCAAGGTCATGGGTTCGATTCCCAGGGAATGCATGAACTGATCAAATGTACACCTTGCAATACAAGTCGCTTTGGATAAAAGCATCTGCCAACTGCATAAATGCAAATGAACTGCAAAAATCGAACCTGTCCCAAGGTGCTGTAGTGACTTTCCTCAAGCTCCACCCTCTCCAGGAACTCCGTGAGCATGCGCGTGTCCTTCAGCTCTGAGCTCTGTTGGGTCAGGGCCATTTGCACACTGCTGAACCTGAAAGAAAAACCGACGTTCATACATCTGAACCAGTGTAAGCAACATCTGTCCGTCTTGAACTGGCAGCACATACTTCTCCTCCACGTCGTTCAGTCGGGCAGGAAGCAGCTGAGTGTGAAGATGTCTTTGTTTGCTCAGCTGATCCACTTCCTGTCTGAGGTTCTGTAGCTCCCGTCCTCTGGCCTCCAGCTCCTGCTCCAGCTGACAGCTCTCTTGCTCTGCCACGCTCACGGACTCGGGGTCTCCAGCCAGTGACGCCTGCCTGATGGACAGCTCCACCGCCTCCAACCACGCCTCCAGACTGGCCAAAGACTGCAGCATCCGCACCACCTGCCAATCACAGTCAGACAACTCGCAATGATCAATTAAACACAAAGCTGCTGTGCTCTGTCTGGTTGCATTTTTAAACTGTAAATATCCATTGCAATGCACAAATCACAAATACACTCATGAGGCAGAGCAGACTTTTTGTATGATATTTTGTATGTATATTGCATCAAGCATGCATTTATTTGATTAAAAATACAGAAAAAACAGTAATATTGTGAAACATTATTACAATTTAAAATAATGTTTTTCTATTTTAATATACTGTAAAATATAATTTATTTCTGTGATCAAAGCTGAATTTTCATCATCATTACTCCAGTCTTCAGTGTCACATGATCCTTTAGAAATCATTCCAAACTGTTGACAGCGGTACTGTATATACTACATGCATTTGCCAAAGTATGATTATTTTGCATTTTAATTTTTTTTTGTGTGTGTGTGTGTGTGTGTGTGTGTGTGTGTGTGTGTGTGTAGAATATCTTTTGGCAGTGAGAGGAAATAATGAGTCCAAAGGATACAAATATGTCCTGGTGTTTTTAATTTAATTTTGATTTAATTCAATTATGTTATTTTATACTTATTTTTTTGCCCCTTTTATGATATTTTCAGTTTAAATAGATTTTTGTGTAAGATATCTTATATTTTGGCAGTCCAATGAAATAGTTAAACATCATGCAAATGAGTCCAAGTGTTTTTAATTGAATTTAATTATGTTATTATTTACTTTATTTTTTTTGCCCCTTTTATGTTACTTTCTTTATAAACTATTTTGTGTGTGTGTGTGTGTGTTTTTGTGAGTGTGTGTGTGTGTGCATGTGTGTGTATAATATCTTATCTTTTGGCAGTCCAATGAAATAATAATAAGTCCAAAATATTAAAATCATGCAAATATGTCCTAGAGTTATTTTATTTTATTTATTTTTGCCCCTTTTATGTTTTTTTTTTCAGTACACTTTGCAAGTATAACTATTTGCCTGACATTGTGTGTAATTTGTATTTTATGTAAACAACTTTTGCATTGTGACATTATTTTTATGACAATTAAGCACACAAAAAATCATATTACTGTAAATGCATCTAGACATTTTTGTGTAATTCCCATTACATTATCATAGCTGCAATAAAGTAAATATTAAAATATTAACTGCGACAATAATAGCAAAACAATTGTTTTTATTTAGATTTTTTAAGTTTATTTGCATAAATGAAATGTATCATTTAAATAAATAAATGCACACACGGATATATATAGAGAGAGATGAAATGTTTTTAAAAAATATTGATTGCATTAAAAAATAGGCTTCCTTTTCTTTATGCAAAACAGAATATAACATATATTAAATATACTATTTTTAGAAATAGTATGTGAATAGTATGCAAAATTCAATTATCAATATTTCAAACAGTAGTATGCTACATTTTTGTCACATGACCTTGTTATGTTGCCTATTTAATTCATCTTATAAATGTATACAGTGTTTTTGCTGTTTTGTGTACATTGTAACTTTTGATTGATTTGCAATCAAATAAAAATAAAGAGTCATCATGATTGATCATATTTCCTTCATCACACTGGAAAAGGATTCTCAATGTTGTTGCATGCATTGCATTATGGGATACAGTTCTCCACACAGTGTGCTCTAGTTGTATGATGTGCATTCTGGCAAATGTAGTAGGTTATCTGGGCATGCTAAGCAAAATAAGTGGCATATTGTGCTTAGTGCACATAGTGCATGCTACTTTCTTTCAAAAAAGAGGAGGTATGTCATTCCAAACATTCAAAGAAACACTAGATATATGTACCCTGTAGTTGAGTTCCTCGGACACCTTCAGGACCAGTCCATTCCTCTCATGTCTTCTCTTCAGCTCGTCCCACAGGACCTCCAGCTGACTCAGAAACTCTTGGATCTTGTCGCTGCCCGGATGCTGAGCCCTCACCAGACTGTGACCCTCCTGGATCGAAACAGATGCTCTTCACCAACATACAATATACCAAATATTGTGCTGTTTCAATTTATGGGGCCCTATCATACACCCGACGCAATGTGACACCAGGCGCGACGCAAGTGTTTTTCGCAGTTATCATTTTCACGTCCAGCGCCACGTTGTTTAAATAGCAAATGTACTGGCGCCCATCTGTTCGCCCATGGGCGTCTGGTCTGAGAACCAGGTGTGTTCAGGGCATTGTTGGCACGTTGCTATTTTGAGGAACTGAAAACGACTGCGCCATTGACCAACAAAAACCTGGTCTAAAGTCAATAGCGCAGTATTTTTTGTGTTATTTAAAGGGCATGTTAGTAATATGCGCCTATAGGCGGTGCACAACGCACATACACTCTGCTTATTACACACACAGGGACGCGCAGCAGCACACACACATGCCAAATATTAAAAATAAAAGGATTCCTCTCTGGAGAAGCGTTCAGTTTTTCTGCTCACAAATTCCGCCATGTAAATAGTGAATCCTCCATGGTGCGAGCGCAACTGGCTTTTAAAGGGAATGGGAGATGAGACTCTGATTGGTTTATTGCACGTTACGCCCAAAACACACCCATGACTCATTAAGAGACTAGGGACAACCCTTTTGTACCACGTGTCTGGCGTGCCGACCATTTTTTCCGTCGTTAAACTCGCAAAAGTGGATTCGGACACGCCCTAAGTGCACCTGCGCCATGAGCTTCAGACCATGGGCTCAGATCGTTAAAATAGGGCCCATGATATGTATGCGTTTTTATAGTACTGTAAATAAATATTTTACACTACAAAAGAGGACTGATCATATTAATAAAATCATGCATGCATGACAAACTGTCACTACACTTCTACAAACCCAATTCCAAAAACGTTGGGACACTGTACAAATTGTGAATAAAAAAGGAATGCAATAAGTTACAAATCTCATAAACTTATATTTTATTCACAATAGAATATAGATAACATATCAAATGTTGAAAGTGAGACATTTTGAAATGTCATGCCAAATATTGGCTCATTTTGGATTTCATGAGAGCTACACATTCCAAAAAAGTTGGGACAGGTAGCAATAAGAGGCCGGAAAAGTTGAATGTACATACAAGGAACAGCTGGAGGATCAATTTGCAACTTATTAGGTCAATTGGCAACATGATTGGGTATAAAAAGAGCCTCTCAGAGTGGCAGTGTCTCTCAGAAGTCAAGATGGGCAGAGGATCACCAATTCCCCCAATGCTGCGGCGAAAAATAGTGGAGCAATATCAGAAAGGAGTTACTCAGAGAAAAATTGCAATGAGTTTGAAGTTATCATCATCTACAGTGCATAATATCATCCAAAGATTCAGAGAATCTGGAACAATCTCTGTGCGTAAGGGTCAAGGCCGGAAAACCATACTGGATGCCCGTGATCTTCGGGCCCTTAGACGGCACTGCATCACATACAGGAATGCTACTGTAATGGAAATCACAACATGGGCTCAGGAATACTTCCAGAAAACATTGTCGGTGAACACAATCCACCGTGCCATTCGCCGTTGCCGGCTGAAACTCTATAGGTCAAAAAAGAAGCCATATCTAAACATGATCCAGAAGCGCAGGCGTTTTCTCTGGGCCAAGGCTCATTTAAAATGGACTGTGGCAAAGTGGAAAACTGTTCTGTGGTCAGACGAATCAAAATTTGAAGTTCTTTTTGGAAAACTGGGACGCCGTGTCATCCGGACTAAAGAGGACAAGGACAACCCAAGTTGTTATCAGTGCTCAGTTCAGAAGCCTGCATCTCTGATGGTATGGGGTTGCATGAGTGCGTGTGGCATGGGCAGCTTACACATCTGGAAAGGCACCATCAATGCTGAAAGGTATATCCAAGTTCTAGAACAACATATGCTCCCATCCAGACGTCGTCTCTTTCAGGGAAGACCTTGCATTTTCCAACATGACAATGCCAGACCACATACTGCATCAATTACAACATCATGGCTGCGTAGAAGAAGGATCCGGGTACTGAAATGGCCAGCCTGCAGTCCAGATCTTTCACCCATAGAAAACATTTGGAGCATCATAAAGAGGAAGATGCGACAAAGAAGACCTAAGACAGTTGAGCAACTAGAAGCCTGTATTAGACAAGAATGGGACAACATTCCTATTCCTAAACTTGAGCAGCTTGTCTCCTCAGTCCCCAGACGTTTGCAGACTGTTATAAAAAGAAGAGGGGATGCCACACAGTGGTAAACATGGCCTTGTCCCAACTTTTTTGAGATGTGTTGATGCCATGAAATTTAAAAAATCAACTTATTTTTCCCTTAAAATTATACATTTTCTCAGTTTAAACATTTGATATGTCATCTATGTTGTCTTCTGAATAAAATATTGAAATTTGAAACTTCCACATCATTGCATTCTGTTTTTATTCACAATTTGTACAGTGTCCCAACTTTTTTGGAATCGGGTTTGTACTTGTTGGAAAAAGTAGCCTTTTCTAAGTAAAATTTTTTTTACAAAATAACTTATATCATGATTAATTTGCTAAAGTTGCAGTGGACAAAACAACCCTAGGCATCATAAAGTTAGAGTTAGAGTTAGATGAGGTCTCTCTGCACACTTGTTGCGTAAAGCCAGCGAACATCACAGCGCTAACACACTCTGACAGCTGTGCTCACCTTCTTGACCAGCTCAATCCTGGCTCTGTTGGACAGGATATCCTGTTCCAGTGAGGCCTGACGCCTCTTGGCTGCATCAAAACCATTCGGTCCGGCCAAGCTGCACATATGAGTGGCCGTCGCAACGCTGTCTTTGAGCCAGGAGAGAGTCTGTGGAAAACACAAAGAGAACATCAACACATAACACTGATAGCTGTCTACTCCCTATATAGACATCCGTCTTCCTCACATAAAGCGAACAAAAGACGATTCATACAATGATTCCAATAGTTTGACATCTGCATGTTGCTAAGCTAGCAACACGATACTCTAATAATAATGACACAGCACACACAAATATGTGTGTAATAACCTATATTTACCACTAGAACTATTTATTCTAATAATAAATTAATAATCATTCATTATACATTATTATTAGAATTATTAAAATAATCGGTAACACTTTATTTTACAGTGTCCTTACACGTTTACATGTAGTTAACATAGTAAATTATGCATAACTACATGCAACTAACCCTCAACCAAATCCTACCCTGACCCTAGAGTAAGTACATGTAGTTAATTAATATTACTCAGTACTTAAATATATAATTATACTGTAACAATGACACCTTAAAATAAAATAATCAAAACAAAATAATTAATAATCATTATAATAATAATAATAATATAAAACTAAGTATAATTTGGTAATAATATTATAATATTATACTAAGTATAATTTTAATAATAGCAATTTTCATTATGATTAATAACTAGTAATAATTATTACATATGATAATGATATTCATTTTTATAATATTTATCAGTATAATAGAATATTATTATTATTGTATAATATTATTACTTTAAATAATTTATATATATATATATATACATTCATATCAATATAATTTATATAAATATAATTAATTGAAATATAATTTATATTTATGAATTAAATAATTTTATTAATTTTAAAATGAATTATCAATTTGTAACTGATTTTTTCTCATTTATTTTCATTATGATTATTGACTTAATTATTACATTTAATAATGATATTAATTTTTATAATATTTATCAGTACAATATTTCTCTCACTTATACACACGTTAATATGAATATAATTTATATAAATATAATTCAAATATAATTTATATTTATGAATTAAATAATTTATCTTAAAGTCTGATAATGTACATTTGATAATACTGTTACTTTAAGTAAATGTTATATATATATATATATATATATATACTGTATATAATTTATTTAATTAATTAAAGTATGCTTTCTAATTGATATTAATACATTTTAATAATTTTAAACTAAATATTTTAATAATAGTAAGTTTTTATCATTATTAATGATTATTAACAAATATTAAACTTGATTACATTTTATTTTATTACATTTATCAGTATAATAGAAATTTGTATTATATATATATATATATATATATGTCAAGACCATACCTACTATGCTTACTATGCCTAAATGGTTTCTAGGTAGGCAGCTCTAGGTGTCACATTCTATGGAAACATATTTCCAAAAGAAAGCGAGAAGAAATCCTTATTTAGACCTGGCTGACCTCTGAACCGCTGGCTACTCGGGCCAGACTGGGTTCAGAACCCGCTGGCCGGGTCTTCAAACCAGAACAATTCCTGGAAGTTACATACACCAGCGGAGACCGACACTGGTGTCAAACAAACACACAATCCTTAAACAATTAGAAAAAGAGCCATCCATCAAGCTTTCATGGGTTTATTTTGGTGGAATCCAAACTCTCAGCAGAACCGCATTAAAAAGACGTCGGCTGGAAGAGCTTCCCTGTTCTGTTCGATTGGACACAGTTGGTCTTTTCGAGGCATATACGATTGTGTAAGGATTGTGTAATGGTACAGTAATAAATGGGCACCTTGTCTGCAGAAACGGTGAACTTCTGGAGTTGCGTGTGGAGCGGTGGGTGGCCGATGGACTTGGGCCTCGGCGCGTTCCCGCTGTAAAGCCAAACACAGGACCTCTATTTAACATGCTTCTCTAATTTGCATGTGTGCAAAAATGTTCCGAAGAGGAAAAACACAAGACAGGGCTGTGCTAAATGTCACCTTTCAGTGACTGTCTGGAGTTTGACGATGATATCGCTGGCACAGGCACGTGCTGGGATCTCTCCGGCATCTTGGCTGTCTGGAGGCTTCCCGTAGCGCTCGTCGTCTCTCCCACCCTGTGAAGTCAAGTCAGCTTTATTTATATAGTGCTTTAAAGTCCCACTGAAGTGCCTTGAAACATGCAGCATTATTCAACATGTTGACGTAATTTCCACTGAAACAGGAAGACAGGGCAGGACATATCAAACAGCTCCTCCCCTTTTTTAAAATAGCCAATAGCGTTTAGTTTATATCACAGCTCGGCCAGAGCCATTGAGCTCAGTAAAGCCCCAGTTTCCTCCTAATCTCTAACCGTTTCTCCTCCTGATCTCCTCCATATCTCTTTAAAATATTATTCTGTGCAGAATTCATAGGTCCGATACGTTTTCTGGTCTGCGCCGACTCGATCACATGATCCGCTCTGTGCTATCGTGTCTCTGGACCGACTCGATCACATGATCCGCTCTGTGCTATCGTGTCTCTGGATCAACTCGATCACATGATCTGCTCTGTGCTATCGTGTCTCTGGACCGACTCGATCACATGATCTGCTCTGTGCTATCGTGTCTTTGGACCGACTCGATCACATGATCCGCTCTGTGCTATTGTGTCTCTGGACCGACTCGATCACATGATCCGCTCTGTGCTATCATGTCGCTGGACCGACTTGATCACATGATGCGCTCTGTGCTATCGTGTCTCTGGACCGACTCGATCACATGATCCGCTCTGTGCTATCATGTCTCTGGAGCTGCGGCGGTTCACTGACACTAACGTGAAACCAGACTTCATTCGCCCCAATGGAAGGCATATTTACACTGTCTGATCGTTCCCTATCCCCTATATAGTGCACTATGTGCCGTTCACCATGTAGCAAATAGTAAATGTGTGAATAAGTGACCGATTTCTGCTGTAGCTTCAGCGTCTATTTACAATGTAGGGGGCGGGGCTTCAGATTCTAGAGAGCATTTGATTGGACAGAAAATCTGATGAGAAGCTGAAGTGCAGAGTGATGGCATCAAAATCATTGATTCATATTGGTGGAAGTGAGAGACTGTAAGTTTTGAATGCTTATATCTTCTCAATGTGAATTTTGTCATTGTTTTGGAGCACACTAGGAATCTTAAGGCTAACATATTCATACTAATTTTGATTTCATGGGGACTTCTGGGGACAATCTGGGCTGCGTTTCCCAAAAGCACTATAGGCTTAAGTAGATCGTAAAACCATTTCCACCAATTGTCTCTACGATCAAGTGATTAGTTCATGATGGTTTTGAGAAGCGCAGCCCAGATTGTTTTAAAGCAGCTTCACATTAATAAACAGGAAAAAAAAATTTGGGTCAGATTTGGGCCCTCTTTTGATGTTAAAAACCTACTGTCAGGATTTGCTAAAGACACGCAGTGAAACATTAGCGCTGAAAAGGCATGGACAGGGTTATTTTTGCGGCTGACCTTATTGCATATGCATTTGTAGGAGTTTCCCTTTCAGACGCAGTATTTATTGGAGGAGAGTATTTAAATGTGAGATACTAAGGTTTGCGCTCGTCAATTGACTGGTGTTTGCAGCATTATTTACCGCCCAAAAAAAGCATGTCTCAAACCAGACACTAATTTGCGCTGCTCTTGGTAGATTGTGTTGGTCATTACGGAAATGATCCGGCTGCATCTGTGTTCTTTCATTTGTGTGTCATCGGTAGATCACACGCTGAACTTTCCACTCCCATCTGCGCTTTTATGGATTTGCGATCTCACGCTAATTTGCCCTGTTCAGTAAATCTGGCCCTTTAAATATGAGACTAAAAATTTCTAAATTCTAATGCAGCTGTAAAGCAGCTCTAAAAAGACAATAGTGTCGTTATTAAGCTCACGTCAGTTCAGTGTTGATTCAGGTCAGCTCAATATCTGTGCAAAGTTCATCAATTATTAAACTAGTTCAGTTCAGCTATGAGTAGCTCTACAGAAGACAATGGTGTCGTTATTCAGCTCACATCAGTTTAGTGTTGATTCAGCTCAGCTCAGTGTTGATGTTGCAAAATTTGTCAATTATGAAACGAATTAGATAAAACAGCATGTCTTTTTAAACCCAACTAAGCAAGCCAAATGAGACAGTGGCAAGAACCCAAACTCCCTGTGAAGGGAAACACAAGGTGCGTGTTCATCTAGCAGAGAGAGATGTGTTTAAACAGCTACAATGGATCCTTGTGTGCTTGTTTAAAACACGGTGGTCCGTCGTGATATTGACGCGTCTCTGAACTGCGTGGTTGGCGGGATAACCTGAGTTTGAATATCAGCGTGCGGTTGGAGGTGCGGACAGTGTGGATGTAATCCCAGAAAGAAAGGGAATATTATATAACATAATAAATATAATTTTTTTCTGGACAGTTACAGTAAGCAGCTGTTAAACAGGCTCCAGCATCACAGGAGGAAGCCAACACAGGAAAATAATTCTCTCACTCGCCATAATGTCTTGAGTAGAAGGTCACAAACTCTGTTCGGGCTGCACTGCTTTTTCATGTACATTACATCAATAATGAACAACATGATACTCTAATAATCACATGATGCTGAAAATTCAGCTTTGCATCACAGGAATAAATTACATTTTACAATATAGTCAAATAAAAAACAGTTATTTTAAATTGTAATAATATTTCACTGTTTTTACTGTATTTTTTTATCAGCCTTAGTGAGCAGAAGAGACTTCTTTCAAAAACATTAAAAAGTCTTACCCACCCCAAGCTTTTGAACATTAGTGTACTTAAAGCAAAAGTTTACCTAAAAATGAAAAATCTGTCTTCATTTTATTGCAAACCAGTTTTACTATTTCTTTCTTCCATGAAACAAAAAATGAGACCGAATCTTGATCTTGTTCTATACAATGAAAGTGAATAGGGACAGATGACAAAAAGCACCATAAAACTCATTCATACAGTGGGGAGAACAAGTATTTGATACACTGCCGATTTTGCAGGTTTGCCCACTTACAAAGCATGTAGAAGTCTGTAATTTTTATCATAGGTACTCTTCAACTGTGAGTGATGGAATCTAAAACAAAAATCCAGAAAATCACATTGTATGATTTTTAAGTAATTAATTTGCATTTTATTGCATGACATAAGTATTTGATACATCAGAAAAGCAGAACTTAATATTTGATACAGAAACCTTTGTTTGCAATTACAGAGATCATACGTTTCCTGTAGTTCTTGACCAGGTTTGCACACACTGCAGCAGGGATTTTGGCCCACTCCTCCATACAGACCTTCTCCAGATCCTTCAGGTTTCAGGGCTGTCGCTGGGCAATACGGACTTTCAGCTCCCTCCAAAGATTTTCTATTGGGTTCAGGTCTGGAGACTGGCTAGGCCACTCCAGGACCTTGAGATGCTTCTTACGGAGCCACTCCTTAGTTGCTCTGGCTGTGTGTTTCAGGTCGTTGTCATGCTGGAAGACCCAGCCACGATCCATCTTCAATGCTCTTACTGAGGGAAGGAGGTTGTTGGCCAAGATCTCGCGATACATGGCCCCATCCATCCTCCCCTCAATACGGTGCAGTCGTCCTGTCCCCTTTGCAGAAAAGCATCCCCAAAGAATGATGTTTTCACCTCCATGCTTCATGGTTGGGATGGTGTTCTTGGTGTTGTACTCATCCTTCTTCTTCTTCCAAACATGGCGAGTGGAGTTTAGACCAAAAAGCTCTATTTTTGTCTCATCAGACCACATGACCTTCTCCCATTCCTCCTCTGGATCATCCAGATGGTCATTGGCAAACTTCAGACGGGCCTGGACATGCGCTGGCTTGAGCAGGGGGACCTTGCGTGCGCTGCAGGATTTTAATCCATGACGGCGTAGTGTGTTACTAAGGGTTTTCTTTGAGACTGTGGTCCCAGCTCTCTTCAGGTTATTGACCAGGTCCTGCCGTGTAGTTCTGGGCTGATCCCTCACCTTCCTCATGATCATTGATGCCCCACGAGGTGAGATCTTGCATGGTGCCCCAGACCGAGGGAGATTGACCGTCATCTTGAACTTCTTCCATTTTCTAATAATTGCGCCAACAGTTGTTGCCTTCTCACCAAGCTGCTTGCCTATTGTCCTGTAGCCCATCCCAGCCTTGTGCAGGTCTACAATTTTATCCCTGATGTCCTTACACAGCTCTCTGGTCTTGGCCATTGTGGAGAGGTTGGAGTCTGTTTGATTGAGTGTGTGGACAGGTGTCTTTTATACAGGTAACGAGTTCAAACAGGTGCAGTTAATACAGGTAATGAGTGGAGAACAGGAGGGCTTCTTTAAGAAAAACTAACAGGTCTGTGAGAGCCGGAATTCTTACTGGTTGGTAGGTGATCAAATACTTATGTCATGCAATAAAATATAAATTAATTATTTAAAAATCATACAATGTGATTTTCTGGATTTTTGTTTTAGATTCCGTCACTCACAGTTGAAGAGTACCTATGATAAAAATTACAGACCTCTACATGCTTTGTAAGTGGGCAAACCTGGAAAAAACGGCAGTGTATCAAATACTTGTTCTCCCCACTGTATTCCAATTTGGCACTTAACAATTTGTTATATACTATATGCAAAAACCAATGACGTTTGGCTTAAAGGGTTAGTTCACCCAAAAATTATCCCATAATTTGCTCACCCTCAAGCCATCCTAGGTGTATATGACTTTCTTCTTTCAGTAGAACACAATCTGAGTTATATTAAATAATATCCTGGCTCTTCCAATTAATCCATACGGCTCCAGGTGGTTAATAAAGGCCTTCTGAAGCGATGCGTTTTTGTAAGAAAAATATCCATATTTATAACTTTATAAACTATAATCACTGGCTTCCGGTAACGGCCTTATGTGAGTCTAGTTCCGGCAGAAGAGTGACCTCTGACCCGACGCATGACGTAGGATGTAGGAATAGCGTAAGCTCAGGTGAGAGTAGACGCCTCTCGCGGTTCAAACAACAAACTCAAACTCCTCCCACATTTCTCTTTAAAAATTCTCGTTTTAGACTTTTAATTCGTGACCGGTGTTTTGCTTTGCTCTATCCTCTGCACTCTGAACTAGACTTGCGTACGCCCTGGAAGCCATGATCATAGTTTATAAAGTTATAAATATGGATATTTTTCTTACACAAACGCATCGCTTCAGAAGGCCTTTATTAAAGGGATAGTTCACCCAAAAATGAAAATTTGATGTTTATCTGCTTACCCCCAGGGCATCCAAGATATAGGTGACTTTGTTTCTTCAATAGAACACAAATGAAGATTTTTAACTCCAACCGTTGCAGTCTGTCAGTCGTATAATGCATGTGAATGGTAACACATGAGAGTATGAGAACTATGAGAGTAAAAAAACATACACAGACAAATCCATATGAAACCCTGCGGCTCGTGACGACACATTGATGTCTTACGGTTTTTGTGAGAAACCGAACAGTATTTATATAATTTTGTCCAACAGCCTTCAGCGCGCGATCACTTCCGGTAAGTGAGGTCAATGTACACGATCTGGCGTAGAGATACACGCAAGAGATCACTTCCGCCGCTTGCGCCAGATCGTGTACATTGTACATTGACCTCACTCACCGGAAGTGATCGCGCACTGAAGGCTTTTGGACATTAGCGTATTAGAGGTAAAAAATTATATAAATACTGTTCAGTTTATCACACAAACCGATCGTTTCGTGTCTTAAGACATCAATGTGTCGTCACGAGCCGCAGGGTTTAATATGGATTTGTCTGTGCATGTTTTTTTACTCTCATAGTTCTCATACTCTCATGTGTTACCACTCACATGCAGGGGCGATTCTGGGGGGGGCCAGTGCCCCCTTGTCAACAAGCTTGGCCCCCCCAAATTTGGAATCATATCGCACCAAACAATTTTCTTAAACTGGTTGCAATGTGCAGTTTTTGCTGTGCCGGTATGTGATGAAAAGAGTAATTTATTATGTAATAATAACCAATAGCAATAACCAATGCAGAGAAGCAAAACCGCACGAGCAGGCTGCGCACTGTGGCGCAGTAGTGATGTCCGTTTATGAATGATTCATCACTGTGTCTGCGTTCGCTTAAATAGTTGTAAAACGCGGGCTATAATGGTTTCTACGCACTTGATTATAGATAAAATAAGCTCTCTTTATACACGTTGTGTTGTGTGTGTAACTTCACACATACGCAGCAGTGATATGTAGATTTTATTTTACTGACTTGACGACTTTTAATTCCGTTCAGTCATTTCGTTTATTTAAACATACTGGTAGTTAAAATATAACTTTTCAATGGCTGATTTCTCCGAACACGTCCACATATGCAATCTTTGATCATATTCCGAATTAGGATGTCATTATAATGCAGCAAAGATAAATTATGACCAACGCAATGAAAGAACCGTTCATGAGCGACTATCACAGAGACGGTGTTTCACCACAGAGATACCCAAGAAAAGATACAGGTAAAAGAAAATATTTAATTTCAGTCATGTTCACGTATAGCGAGAAATAATATTATTCTATCCAATTGTCCAGTGTTGCTTATACAGTATTAGATGTTTGTTTTTAAACAATAAATGAAACAATCATGACTATATAGCCTATGCAAACTTTGCAAAGAGTAGGCTACAAAATAACATGTAAAATAAATGGTTTAGTTTTGCTTTTATAAATTGGGCATGCATGATCATATTACAGATACATGAATTTTCTTAAGTTGATTTGTGTTAGGCCCATCTGTAAGATTATGCAGCAGATTTTGTTTTACATTTTTGTTATCAATTTGTTTTGTGTAATATAGTGTCAAGTTTACATATGCAGAAAAGTGCCTAGATATTAAAAGTGTGTTATGTTATCACTGCTCAATATCACAATACAATACACGATTACTTGTCAAATAAATAAATGAACTTGAAATCATTTTACTTCACGTGTAGTGATTGCAGAGTGATACAGCACATGGCCAAATAAAAATTAATTTCAATAATCCGGAAAATTGGTTAAAGGGTTAGTTCACCCAAAAAGAAAATAAAAACACCTAAGATTGTAACTCACCCTCATGTTGTTCCAAAAACCTGTATTAGTTAGAATGTCAGTAACCAAACCATTTCAGCGCTTCAACATAAGAAAGTCATATTTGGAACGAAATGGGGGTGAGTAAATGGTGATAGAATTTAAATTTTTAGGTGAACTACCTATTTAACTACCTTTAAGATAAATATTAACATGTGCCCCCTAAAAGCACAAGTGGCCCCTACCTGGCCCCCCCAGTTACCGTGGTCTAGAACCGCCACTGCTCACATGCATTATACGACTGACAGACTGCAACGGTTGGAGTTAAAAATCTTCATTTGTGTTCTACAGAAGAAACAAAGTCACCTATATCTTGGAAGCCCTTTGGGTATGCGGATAAACATCAAATTTTCATTTTTGGGTGAACTATCACTTTAACCCCTGGAGCTGTATGGATTACTTTTATGATGGATGGATGTGCTTTTTTGGGCTCCAAAATCTCAGGCTCCATTCACTGCCATTATAAAGCTTGGAAGAGCCAGGATATTTTTTTATACAACTCTGATTGTGTTTGGCTGAAAGAAGAAAGTCATATACACCTAGAATGGCTTGAGGGTGAGTAAATTACGGGATAATTTTTGGGTGAACTAACCCTTTAATTGACATAAAACCTGGTGTGATGCGCCTTTAAGTGGCTTATTTGAATGCAAATGAGAATGAGCCAATGATTTAAATTTCAACCTGTTTCAATGATTTCAACTTAATATGACTTGGTATAATATAGAGCATGAGTTGTATGGACTACTTTCATGGTGCTTTTCTGGTAATTTTTGGAACTTGATGTCTCATTTTGTGTTGACTGGGGATGGAAACCCAAAGCCCTGGTTTCAATTTCAGTAGGAATTTTGGATTTGAAACATGCATCTGTGCAATTAAATATGCCAATCACATTTCTAGTGCAAACAGAAGACAAATGCTTTCTAAAAAATATGCTATGAACATACGATTTTTTGACCAGGACACAGAGGGTGAAAATTAAAACGGAAACATTTCACAATGATAACTTCAGAAAGGATTTAGCTGAAAACAAAGTCAAGCAAAACTTCGACAGTGTTTTCACCCAGACAAAATGGGATTTCATGCTTTATGGCAGCGTATGAATCAGAGCCGGGCTTTCTCTGATTATGAGCTCAGGATGAATGAGTCAGAGTTTGGGAGAGAGAAACGCATGATGCCTGAGAGAAAGAAAGAAACAGTCGCCTGAGAAAGTGCCATTTGGAGCGCAAAGCAAATTTACAAGGCTTAATAGCATTTATAAACACGCCACTCAAGGAGTGGAAGCCTCCAGTTTAATCGCACAACGGCACGTTATCATGCTATTCACTAGCGTGAAGCATTGGAGTAACAAGCGTGGCGTAATTACATACTGTATAACCATTACAGACGTCTCCTCCCCACATGATCAATCCAGGCTTTTATACAAACTCCAGCACCTTTCCTCCATGATGAAACGTGAGGAATTGTGCATTATGTCACAGACAGCTCTTGAATAGCTTTCTCTGCCCGTTCCCAGCGCTGATACCAATTAGCGCTTGAGTTTTTGCTCGTATTTCATCAGCTCTCGCTCTCTATCTTTCAAGACCTCCGTTTCAGTGTAAAGTTGTGCAGTGATGTCAGCCAATTGCTCTCGTGGCATCTGGGAGCCATTAGTCAGAAATACAGGCCTCTTCATCATATTTACCTCATGTCACTAAACAAGAAGTTTGGTTATACATGCTCACCAACGGATAGATGCTGTGCCTCATAATGTGTAAATATATTCATTTAGACATGCTAGAACTGAAGAAAAAACAGCTTAACCTAAACAAGGTACTTTAGTCAACCAGCTTGGCCAGGTTGAGACACTAGCTTAACCCTGTAAAGCCTGAAATGTGAAAAAGTTTGCATGTCTTTTTTGTTGAGTATCATATTTGATGCATCAGGTTTTTATGGTTCATGCAGTATGATATAGTGAGAATATGAAGGGGGCTGAGCAAAAATATGCAATTGTTTATATTTATATGGACAAAAAGTAAGATGAAATTCTGATAGATTGTAAATCAGTAAGATTTTGAAACGGTATAGCAGATACTTACATAAAAGTATATAAATATCAGTTATCACTCTATATCTGCCAATAATATGTCTTAGTAAGATGATATTTAAATGCTTAATTTTATGATCAAAGCTCTGTAGTTTTAAAGCATATAATGCAATGCAATACAATAATAAACAGAGCAATTCCAATATTCCTAATGATTGAGAGAGGAACAAATAAACCTTCCTCAAAAGCCTGATGATCATTTGAAACTCACATTTGAACATTCTTAAGAAATAATGTATGGACTGTAAAAAAAAAAAATGTGATTTTAACGGTAAAATACTGTAAAAATGTTACGGTGAAAAACAGTTAATTGGTTAACAGGAAGTTTCCGTACTATATACGGTGAATAACTGTAATAGATCTGACCTGTAATTTTATGGTAAAATAGCATTAAATTTACTGTTTTGGAAGTGAAAAAGAACGTCATTGAATAATTCACAGTGAAAAACCATAAACTGACATTCCCATAATTCCCTGCGTGACACTTCACATTTGATTATTTATCATGTGACTCTCATCACCACTGTTTTTGGTTGTTGTCAGTGTCACATAAAGGTACAAAACAGATATTAGTACTTCAATAGGTTGGTATATTAACATTATATCAGTTAATGAAATACGTTTTTTTTACTGTAAATACTGTAAATTTAAGTTAAATCTGTAAAGTCTACAATGTTGCTACCGTATTTTTTACTGTAAATTTAAGTTAAATTTGTAAAGCCTAAAATGTTGCTACCGTATTTTTTTTTACTGTAGATTTCTGGAAACAACAATTTCTGACGTTTTTTTTACCGTAAATTTAACAGGTTTTTTTTCTTTTGTAGTAAGGATAATCAAGTAAAGCTAAGTTATTAAGTCCAGTAATCTTGAAATATTACCAAGTTATTCTTACATTTACTTTATAAAAATCAAGATTTCACAACAAAAAGACACGTGAAGCACGAGCTGAAGGTGGACGTTTGTACAATTAAGGCTTTTACTTGCTATAAAAGTGTAAACGATCAATCAGACGACAGTAGGTATGTATTAGATTGTGTGCAACAGGTTTTTCAGCAAAGATTTATCATGTTGATCATTTAGAGGCCTTAGAAATTCATGTATCAAATATGATACAGTAGGATTTATAGGGTTAAAGCAGCAAAGACCAGCCTGTAAACCATATTAGGCTGGTTTAAGCTGGTTTCAGGCTTGAAATATAGTTATAGTGGGTATTAGCACAAACTGTCTCTTTCTACAGACATTTTTCTCTTTTAAGTCAACTGCACTCATGACAAAACAACAGTTTGAAGAGAATCTTACTGAGAAAGTTACACACTTGCAGTGTATTACTCAAGCATTGGTGTGTTTGTGAGAGCCGTTCGGTTAGAAGCATTCGGACCGGTGGTGCCATCTGGCATCTCGCTAGTTTTGGGGATTTGCGTCTTCCAGTAAAAGTCTCCATAAAGAGTAATGAGCGCGGCTCCCATACACGATACACCCAGGTAACCTCTGGTACCAGCGCTGACACAAGTGGCCATTGTTTCAAACCTGCTTCGGTCCAGAATGTTGCCCACATTGTGCCAATGAAATCAAAGCCAGAGAACCACCTGATGCAACGCAATTAAAACTAATCAAAAACAAAGCTAGAGACAATATGGCGCACCTGGACGAAACAGGTCATTATTTTTGGCAGTATCAGTTTAAGTACATCCATGAAACAATGGGAAAAAGAAGATCTGCATGTCAAATATGGGTGTTTTGGACATTTGATACCATAACTGTACCATGGTACAACCACAGTATTTTGTATATATTTCTGGACTATTTCATCCAGGTGCACCTAATCATCCCTAGCTCCGTTTTTGACTAGTTTTAATTGTTAAATGCATATAAAATAGCACAGTTATTTGGAGCTTTACCATGGTAGTACTATGGTATCCTTCAAAAAGTTAATGTATACACATATGTATTTTATCACGATTATTCAGATATCATTCTAATATAGTATTTATTTATCATTCTATTTACTGCTTAAGAAACATTTATTATATTTTTAATATATTTTTTATGTATATATTGTACACCGATCAGGCATAACATTATGACCATTATGTCATTCCTAATATTGTGTTTGTCCCCCTTTTGTTGCCAAAACAGCCCTGACCCGTCGAGGCATGGACTCCACTAGACCCCTGAAGGTGTGCTGTGGTATCTGGCACCAAGATGCTAGCAACAGATCCTTTAAGTCCTGTAAGTTGCGAGGTGGGGCCTCCATGGATCGGACTTGTTTGTTCAGCACATCCCGCAGATGCTCGATTGGATTGAGATCTGGGGAATTTGGAGGCCAAGTCAACACCTCAAACTCGTTGTTGTGCTCCTCAAACCATTCCTGAACCATTTTTACTTTGTGGCAGGACGCATTATCCTCCTGAAAGAGGCCACAGCCACCAGGGAATACAGTTTCCATGAAAGGGTGTACATGGTCTGCAACAATGCTTAGGTAGGTGGTATGTGTCAAAGTAACATCCACATGGATGGCAGGACCCAAGGTTTCCCAGCAGAACATTGCACAAAGCATCACACTGGCTCCGCCGGCTTGCCTTCTTCCCATAGTGCATCCTGGTGCCATGTGTTCCCCAGGTAAGCGACGCACCCGCACCCGGCAATCCACGTGATGTAAAAGAAAACTTGATTCATCAGACCAGGCCACCTTCTTCCATTGCTCCGTGGTCCAGTTCTGATGCTCACGTGCCCAATGTTGGCGCTTTTGGCGGTGGACAGGGGTCAGCATGGGTACCCTGACTGGTCTGCGGCTATGCAGCCCCATACGCAACAAACTGCGATACACTGTGTATTCTGACACCTTTCTATCAGAACCAGCATTAACTTCTTGAGCAATTTGAGCTACAGTAGCTCGTCTGTTTGATCGGACCACACGGGCCAGCCTTCGCTCCCCACGTGCATCAATGAGCCTTGGCCGCCCATGGCCCTGTCTCCGGTTCACCACTGTTCCTTCCTTGGAGCACTTTTGATAGATACTGACCACTGCAGACCGGGAACACCCCACAAGAGCTGCAGTTTTGGAGATGCTCGTCTAGCCATCACAGTTTGGCCCTTGTCAAACTCACTCAAATCCTTACGCTTGCCCATTTTTCCTGCTTCTAACACATCAACTTTGAGGACAAAATGTTCACTTGCTACCTAATATATCCCACCCACTAACAGGTGCCGTGATGAAGAGATAATTAGTGTTGACTTCACCTGTCAGTGGTCATAATGTTATGCCTGATCGGTGTATATACAGCTCTGGAAAAAATTAAGAGACCACTTAACATTGAGAAATCAATGTTAAGTGGTCTCTTAATTTTTTCCAGAGCTGTATATATATATATAGAGTTCGATAGATAAATATATAAAAAAAAATAGATTTATTTTGATATTATATTTTTTTAATTCTTTCTTTGAACAGTGTTCATTTGAAATAGAAATCTTTTGTAACATTATAAATATCTTTACTGTCACTTTTGATCAATGTAATGCCTCCTTGCCGAATTAAAGTATTAATTTCTTTAAAAAAAAATCTTACTGACCCGAAAAATGAGAAAGGAAGGAAAAACATCCAAGATAATCATAATGCACACACACTGAAGCTCTTCTTCAGCGCTAATGGCCTGTAATATAATAAATGGTTTAAACTGCTATTTTATTAATCCAATGAGTGTTTTCCTCTATTTTCTGCAGGTACGTCCAAAAGATGTTATTTCAGCCATAATGTCAGCGGATATGAATATGGATATGGATATGGGAGTTTTGAGAGAGAACGGCGTTTGTCCTGGCGGCCTGTTTTTGCCCTCACAGCACAATCGAAGCGCGTCATACTTCATGGAAATGTCTAGATCTGTCGTGCCAGTGTCAATAACACCTTGAAAGGCTTTTCCTGAATGTGGTGTCTCACAGACAACGGGGCTTTGTTTGATAGAGAGGCTGTCATAAAATAAATGACAGAAACTGACTCATTTACATCCCATCCAAACCGACAAGCAGGAAAAGAGGAGCCTCAGATTTTGCCCACTTAAATAACGGCACCATCATCCGTGAAGTGAAGCGAGTGTGTTTGTGTGGCTGAAAGAGGAGCCAGACTCGACGTGTCAGAGGTCATTTACAATCAAAACTCCGGCGACTGCCACACAGAATTAGCTCTATGCTGGAGGAATTAACACTTGCTCATGTTTAGCGTCTGTTATGTAATTACGGCAAAGTGCTGGTCGCCCTTTCAGCGTCACACAGTAAAAACACTTGAGGTTCTTTCACATGACTCACGTCAGGACTAAAAAAAATACACTGTGTCCCAATTCGCCTACTTATACTACGCCGTAAAAGTATGTACTGTTTTTGTGAAGAAAAAGTACATACTTTTGAGTGTGTAGCATCTTTAACAAACAGCTCTGTTGCTTTAGTTACGTGCATCCTGTCACCATTTAAACTGCCCTGTCAATCATCTTGTCACAGTTAAAATCCTCCACATTCAATTTAATCTCCTACTGTTTTGGAGAGAAATGTAGTAGCACGTTGATCTGCCAGTCATGCAGAGACTCCCCTTGTGTGTTTGCAATTTGCATAATGATGCATTTAAAAGTTAGTGACCAAACGTGTCTTTATAAAAGTTCACAATAATGTTGCAGATGAAATATAATGTGGATAACACTGAATAAATATCTTGTCGTCAGGTTAAATACTGATAATTAGTCACTCAACCCCCTTTATCTAAACCTCTCTACTTAACTGTTGGACTCGCACATCCGCCATGTTTGTAGTTTTTTAACACTTTTTTTTATCTGTGTTTGTAGTTCTAATCGAATCGTCGTCCAAAGCGCAATGGGTTGTGGGCAATATGAGCCGTTAAGAGTGTGTACGGATCTGCACTTCGGATTCAAACCGGGAAAAGTAGACCATCCGGGAATCTTTGGATCACTCATTTCAACATACTACGATTTGTGACACACTAATTCTCATTTTGAATACTATTTAGAATGGTTAGTATGCAAATTGGAACGCATATTAGTGTTGTTATTGCTAACTTAAACTATTAAAAAAGTTTTAATTGAAATAAAATATAAATATTATATGATAAACTTAAACAAAAATGTAAAAAATGTTGCCTTAGCAACTAACTAAAATAAGTGCAAGTTGAAGTGCTAAAATTACTAAAACTGAAATAAAAATAAATTAAATCTAAATAGAAATATTTTTTTAAAAACCTAAAACTAATAAAAATGACAAAATCACATAACAAAATTACTAAAACTAAAATAAAAAATAAATTAAATCTAAACAGAAATATTTTTTAAAAATCTAAAACTAATAAAAATGACAAAATCACATAACAAAATTACTAAAAATTAAACTAAAATTAAACTGAAAACTGAACACAAAAAAACGCCAATTCAAAATATGAATAATTACTATAATAGTATATAATATAAATAATACTAAATAACCCTGCTAAAAACACCTCTCATAGCAAACGGCATGAGTGATTTTATCATTTAATCATTAAGCATTTAATTTGCACAGAATATTTAATGTGCATAATAAAGGGGCTTAGTAATCATTATTACAACTTTAAGAATTTTTTTTAATTTTTTTTGTTCGTTTGTTTCGCTTGAACACTGTTTAAAGAAAACAATTGCCGTCAGCCACATAAAATGACGACTAAACAGAAACTATATGGAAATCGTTTTAATCAGCTGTGGACTGAACAAATACATATAAATAACATTGTTCATGTGATTATAGTCACTATCACAAACGTTCTAATGATGCACCATCCTAAATAAAGTCAATGAATCTGCAGTGCTCTGCAATCGCATAACGTCTGTAGCATTATGTGTTGGGATCAATGTGTTGGGAGTCGTGTGAAAATTCTGGTGCCATTTATGCATTTCCGCTCAGCAAGAGTACCAAAAAAAAGGAAGAAAAGAAAAATAATCAGCATAAGAAAGTTGTACAATTATAACAGAATCAAAGCTGCATACCGTAAACCCCTTCAGACGGTTTTGTTCCTCTTTAACCTCCTTTCCCATAATTCTGTGTGGGTCTGTTCCCACGCTGCCGGGCGTCTCTTGGCTGGAGGTTTCAGGGTCACTGCCTTCCTTGGTTAACGAGGGTAGTTGAGCTGCCTTTTCATTCCTACAAACACAAACACTCAGCCATCAAATCAACCTGCCAACAGCACTGGAGGCCCAAGCCAAGAACACAGAAGCTCCATCCCTGATTCTAATTATATCGACGGTGGATTCTCATTTACTGTCACTCTATGGAGATTGAATATAGTGACTGTGAGCGACCGATGATAGCCGATTACACATCTGGTATTTATAACTTCCAAAATGTTTTCAAAACACAGCCACTAAGACGGATGATTAAACACACTACATCATGTCTTAAAATAGATACACACATGGGAATAACCAGATTCAAGGGATTTGAAGCATGAAATGCTAAACTTTTGGAGGATAATACACACATGTATACATACATACATACATATATACACAAATTATATTATATTATATTATATACACTAGTTCTTCCTTAAGAAAATGTGAATGGTGTTTGACTTTACAAAACGCCACTAATAAGGAATGAATAGTATGGAACTGCATTATTTACTAAAAATATATACACCGATCAGGCATAACAAAAGCAAAAGTTGGTCCCCCTTTTGCTGCCAAAACAGCCCTGACCTGTCGAGGCATGTACTCCACTAGACCCCTGAAGGTGTGCTGTGGTATCTGGCACCAAGATGTTAGCAGCAGATCCTTTAAGTCCTGTAAGTTGCGAGGTGGGGCCTCCATGGATCAGACTTGTTTGTTCAGCACATCCCACAGATGCTCGATTGGATTGAGATCTGGGGAATTTGGAGGCCAAATCAACACCTCAAACTCGTTGTGCTCCTCAAACCATTCCTGAACCATTTTTGCTTTGTGGCAGGACGCATTATCCTGCTGAAAGAGCCACAGCCACCAGGGAATAACGTTTCCATGAAAGGCTGAACATGGTCTGCAACAATGCTTAGGTAGGTGGCACGTGTCAAAGTATCATCCACATGGATGGCAGGACCCAAGGTTTCCCAGCAGAACATTGCCCAGAGCATCACACTGCCTCCGTCGGCTTGCCTTCTTCCCATAGTGCATCCTGGTGCCATGTGTTCCCCAGGTAATCGACGCACACGCACCTGGCCATCCACGTGATGTAAAAGAAAACGTGATTCATCAGACCAGGCCACCTTCTTCCATTGCTCCGTGGTCCAGTTCTGATGCTCACGTGCCCACTGTTGGCGCTTTCAGCAGTGGACAGGGGTCAGCATGGGCACCCTGACTGGTCTCCGGCTATGCAGCCCCATACGCAACAAACTGTGATGCACTGTGTATTCTGACACCTTTCTATCAGAACCAGCATTAACTTCTTGAGCAATTTGAGCTACAGTAGCTCGTCTGTTTGATGGGACCACACGGGCCAGCCTTCGCTCCCCACGTGCATCAATGAGCCTTGGCCGCCCATGACCCTGTCGCCGGTTCACCACTGTTCCTTCCTTGGAGCACTTTTGATAGATACTGACCACTGCAGACCGGGAACACCCCACAAGAGCTGCAGTTTTGGAGATGCTCTGACCAAGTCGTCTAGCCATCACAGTTTGGCCCTTGTCAAACTCGCTCAAATCCTTACGCTTGCCCATTTTTCCTGCTTCTAACACATCAACTTGGAGGACAAAATGTTCACTTGCTGCCTAATATATCCCACCCACTAACAGGTGCCAAGATAGTGTTATTGACTTCACGTCATAATCTTATGCCTGATCGGTGTATATATGTGTAATAATATATTATATTACATTATAAAAAAATATAATATAATATAATATATAACGGAATCTGTTTTTATATTATGATTTTTAACTACTTACGAGTAACTCGCTGTCTTTGTTAATTTCCCTTAGAAATGTTCCGCTCGGCTGTGAACTTTTACTATGTTTACAGAACAGAACGAGCTAATTGTGTATTATTTTACCACTAGTAACTTTTGCCATGAATTCATCTTGATTAAACATCTGCATTGCCCAAATAAACTCTTATGCATTTAATATAAGGAATAAATTCCTCTTAATTACAGGGATAAACATGCTTCATCCTCAACCAAAGGCATAAGGAGGAGATGGCAATCTTTCCGCAGTAAGCACATTATTTATTATGACTAACTGGGCTCGGGAGCAGGAATCGCAGACTTTTAGACCTCAAACAACAATGAAATCAATACGGACGCCTTAGATGATGGAGCAATAAAATGCAAAACAAGCTCAAACTTGGATTCAGTTGCAAAATTGCAGCAAACAAACAAACAGAGTAATTTCCAACAAAATTTGATATTAAACGGCTTGTTTTGGTGTTTAGCATTTTAAAACATTATGTTAAACGGGGGGGGAATTCTGATTGGTAATAGCTGACATTATGAAAATAAGCACACATTTTTTATATGCATCTAATTATCATTTGGAAACGTTTTCCCTGGCCGTGCACCACACGGCTGGTGAAGGGGAATACAAATGCAACAAAAACAGGATTGTGGAAAGCGCCTTCGGCTCTGTGGAAAGCCCACAGTTTGCCCATTAAGGAGGGAAATGGCTTGTGTCCCCGAGAGGACACCATAGGGTTTATGTGGTTTATAACTATGGTGGTTTGAGTTACCTGAGAGTCTTCTGGAGGACGGCCCAGCAGTCTTTTAACTCGCTCTGCTTCTGTGTGACCCGGGCCGCCAGCGCCGGGTGCAGGTTGGATAGCTGAGAAACAGTCACATCCAGCATCTGAAACCACACAGAAAGACACAGGAAAACAAACACGGGCGTCAGGATGGTGTTTGACAGACAGTTGGACAGTGAACTAACGCATTCAGGGTACAGCAGCTTGTGTAGCTATAATGGGATATGAATTTTGGATCGCACACCATGATTTGACTGGCAATGTCCCGAATTTCCCCGTCTCTGCCGGTTTCCATTCCATTGCTTGGAGAGAGGCTTTTTCTCTGGATGAGAAGATAAAAAAGGAGCAAAACCATAAATAACATGATTGGATTACATCAGCACATCCCAACATTCAGTGCAGCAGTGGGGTGTACATTCATATCAAAGGACACATCAAAGCAAACTGTCACAGATATTGGCCTTCCTATGGGGTTTGAACTGAAATAGCACTGCTGATGGAACTATGAAGGAAAATGATTACCATGTTATTGATGGAACAGACAACATTATCTGCCAGCTGGTAGAAGGATGAGACTTCGAGGGCAAGCTGAAGATTTTCATGATATTCTTTCAAGTGCGACTGGGCCTTTAGCCACCTAGGTAGTCGACAAATAACGAGGGGAAAAAAATTATATACAGTACATACACATACATATACAGGGCCTAAAATTAACACTCGCCAAGCGCCAAATGCGAGTAAAAATCAGTGTTGGCAAGTATATGAAAAGCTGTCAATTGGCAATTGGCTGGTAACATTTTTATGAATTATAACCATGCAAAATTGTGAGAACTTGAACGTGAACAAACATGAACGATGGGATGACAGGCCAGTGTTGCATCATCACAAAAGTTTAAGCCTTGCCAATTTAAATATTCAAGCTCAAGAAGAGGCGAAAGGGAACTCAATTCGATACTCAGAAATCCGCATCTCAGACAGCGCACGAATACCAAACCAAACCTTGTGTTTGAACAGACTTTTTAAAACAAAATTGTCAAAATGGCGCTCTTGGCAAGTATCCTTGTAAACATAGTCAGTTATGTCTTGACTGAACGTAAACAGTTGAGAAATAAAACGCATGTGTAACAGTACAATGGATCCGAGCATTTGCTCTTAAAGTGACAGCAGCCTAATATTTCTGCTGCCGTCTGTGTCATTAATGTTAATAAAACAACAACAGACAAAGAACAATTACTCATTGCTCTTGACTGAATAGCTTTGTAACATTAATAAGGATTAATCTATGTTTCATGGCTGGTAAAAATATATTTATGGCCGGTACATATTCTTAAGGCAGGTGTGGCAAAAAGTTCATTTTAAGCCCTTTGTATACAGGGCTTGACATTAACTTTTTTGCTCACCAGTCAATGTGGCTAGTGGTTTTCCCAAAGTTATTAGCCACTCAGCATTTTCACTGGCCACAATTTTGAAAACTGCCACATATATATTTTTAATGTTATCTCATAATTTGGCAGCAGGTTTATTAGGCTGCTGTCACTTTAAGACCTGATGCACTGATCCATTACACTGTTACACATGCGTTTTCTTTCTCAACTGTTTACATTCACTTAAAACAGAACTGACTTTGTATGTGAATACTCACCAAGACCGGCATTTTGACATTATTTTGCGTGTATTTGACTGTTTAAGCGCAACATTTAATACAGAGGCGGCTTTATGTGCCACACTTTGGGTGTTTGAGCACAAAATCTGCGGGAATTAGTAAAATTATGCGCAATACACGCAATCCTACGCCAAAATCAGATATTTCAGTATCGATATGTTTCGAAAAATGTATATTTTTGACAACACTAGTTTATTATTACGCCACTGCTGAAATACACCCGCATTTGGCGGGTGTTAATGTCAAGCCCTGTATATATACAGTATATATATATCTTAAAATAATAATATTTTATAAGTAGTTTGAAAAAGTTTGCACAAATAATAAATTACTCTAAAGGTCCATAATCATGTTTTTATGTATTATTATTATTATGTGCACTAACATTTTGTTGATGTGCTTTCTGCGGGTTGAGATGGTCTTTCCTTCAGTCTTTCCCTGTTTTTCCAGTCTGAGGGCCATATGATTGATCTCCTCATGAAGATTATGATAGAGCTGCTCATCCTGAAAGAAAGTTAAGCACAGAAGATTTTCTGAACTCAAATGATCTCAGCCACATTTTTACCAGGTGCTTGGATCACATTTTTGGCAATGGTCTAATATTCCCAACCCTGGGAGTACAAATGACTGTTTCAATTGGCTTGAAGGATGCTAGTGAATCAATGACATCTGTGAGTAAGTAATAAGCAGAGTAAGCAATGAATAGTGGCCTATGTGCATAAACAGAAGCACTTACTAACATACAGGTTATCTCAAAAAAGCCAATTGTTTTCCAGTACCGATAATTGAGGCCTGCTGAGAATTTAGCAGCAATTTCTGCGGCTGTTGTCTGGACTCACCCACCTGTTTCAAATCCAGTATCTTCCTGGTAAGCTGCATCTTGTCAGTGTTTTCCCCAAGGATGTTGGCCAGCGATTGTTCCTGCTCCTGCTGACACATATAAAAGCTTTACAGCCCTGAATTGTTGTAGCCCAGCAATTGTTTTCTTTGAATACGGCTACTGTTGCTGTAAATGAGCCTGGCTACCATGGTGAGACATAAAACAGACTTGTTAAGTAACACCTCTGCATCATGAACGCAGATGCAAAGCAGGCAGACGATTAATGAGTGAAGAAAAACAGTAAAAATATGACCAAAATCACACAAGGAACACATATTTCAATGGATTTTAAAATGTATATGGCTCTATGTTGTGTTGCAAACCATACACTGTAAAAAAAATTTTTTGTTTCAACTTAAAAATTTAAGTGCTGCCTTAAAATTTTACAAATACTTTTTTTTAAGTTGAAACAACAACTTAACTTACTTTTTACAGTGTACATTTCATAAATAAATATATTTCAAAGCATAATAAATACTAAAATACGATATCATTTAAATTTCATTCTAACAATTCTAGCTCACTAAAGTAAATTTTACATTGATGTTTTTACGTTTTTTTTTATCATTTACAAGATCAGCTCTGAAACTTAGAATAATATTTAAATAAATGATAAATGTAGAATTAAATATATATATATATATATATATATTTTTTTTTTACACATTCACTCATTAATAGTTCTTACAAAAACCTGTCAAGAACAAGAACATGTTCAGGCCATATTTCAAAAATAATATTTTTTTTTACCAATAGAAAATTCTCATTACAAACAAACAAATTTACTGTAATCTGAAAAATAAAATTACAAATATTTGTACATTATTTTAGTATTTGTTATACAGCCTTAAAATAAAGCTAATTTAAATTTTTTTAGAAGCATTGTCTCAAAGTACGCCTTTTAAAAAATAAAAGTATATACAATAAATACAAATTTTGTAGAAAATGTGTATGAACATGTGTCATAAAAATCTTAATGTACCTAGAAATAGGCTTCAAATTCTTTATGCAAAATATACATTTATATTTGTCTCTTTTGAATGTGAATGTTTATCCTAACACAGAATCACCTCCATGTTCTCTATATAAACCACTAAGATTACTGATTTAGGACAAAATCCAAAAACAATCGCATTCAAAGGCTTTGTTAATTAGTATAACTAGGTTTAGTGGTGTATTTAACCTTCTCTTTGATCCATGCCTCCAGACGGTCCACCTTCTTGTTAAACTCCTGGAGAGTCTTAGCTCCGCCCATCGCCTTGATTTGATTGGCTGCCGCCTGTTTGAGCGCGTTCCATTGGTCGCGGATCTGACCCAGCTGTTTCTTCACCAGGTCAGACGTCGGGTTAAGCTTGCACATTAATTGCTCTCCCATCTGCACAAACATTCAGCACCATTACACAAGCTGCAAAAGAACACTCTGATGATTTACAGTCCGCTAAAACAACAGCTTAATCATATCAGCGCACTTGAAATCCACCCAACTCCTCATTCCCCTTCTCTTAGACTAACAGGAGTTCCGGTTTTGCAACCCTCCAGGGATGTGTGTCAGGAGAGGTTAATTATTTGCAATGTACTATTTCAGAATGTAGGGAACAGAGGACAAATTTAGCTGTGCTGGGGGGAAAAAATCATTTTGGATGTCTCACAGAAAGCTTTTTGAGGTTCTACAGGTCTCGTAACAGTTGAACTGTTAAAAATTGCTTTGACGAGTCAGCATTAAAAGATTGTTACCATAACAATTTGTAAATATTTTGGGAGAACTTCTTTTGTTGATTTTGGCTGAGGAACCTGTCGAAACCTGACATGCTTAGAACGATGATTCATCAATCTTTTACAGTCCTAATGAAGACGGTTTGTCCTCACCTGGTTGATTTGTATGACGGTGTTCTCAAAGTCCTTCAAATCTCTCTGGAGTGTTTGGCTAACTTCCTCCCAGTCTGTCAGAGGACATTTTTGGCCGACCCGCAGGTCTCGTAGCTTCGCTCTGATCCACGCCTCAGCCTGTGGGACACAAACACATGACGCTTTCTTTAAAAACTTCCAATTAATTAAAATGGAACCTCATGAGTGGCTGATTTGGAACACAAAAGAGACAGTAAAGGCATTTAGAATGTTACAAACGCTTTCTATTTCAAATAAGGCAGCGGCTATTTACACTAGATTCTATTTACACTAAGTGAAAATAGCAGTATTTTCTTTGCAATAAGTGTAAATAGTAGTTTTAGCCGATATATTGGTATCGGCCCGATAAGAAAATTTGGCCGATATACATTAAAGCCGATAAATAATGGATTATTTCCTTCAGCTGGGACACTTCAGATGCGCACTGTTCACCATGATAGTTTTGAATTGCTTGAAATATGATTGGAATCACTTCAAAAAGGAAAATACGGTTATGTGCATCGCAAGTCTGTCATATAGACTACATAAAATTTTAATGAAAACATTAGAATTGTGTGCTTGGGACAAGGCTTTTAATAGTGAGACTTTTGTTTTTGTAATCAGGCCCTCAAAAATTATATACAAATTTGGATTTAGATTTATCGGCCAATATATCGGTTATCGGCTTTCAAATATAAAGAATTATCGGTTATCGTATCGGCCAAAATTTTCATATCGGTGCATCCCTAATTTATATTAATAAGTAGTTGCCCTTAAAAATTATATAAAAATTTGGATTTAGATTTATCGGCCAATATATCGGTTATCGGCTTTCAAATATAACGAATTATCAGTTATTGGTATCGGTCAAAAATTTCATATCGGTGCATCCCTAATTTATACTTATAAATAGTGGCAGATACCATTTGCACCTCAGTGTTGTTGTACATTAAACGGTATGCAATAATAACATAGAGTGTAAATTATTATATTTATTAATATTATTAAATGGATGCCAGCTTATTGGGACAATAAAGCCCTCCCTACACCTACCCCTAACCCTAACCAATAAACACTTTATTATTAAACACACGTTAGACACTTTATTTCCACTTTTCAAATATTTTTTCTTCATTTTTTATTGAAAATAAATGCCTTTCTGATCTGATATGTGATGAAAAAGAGAGTAGAGCGAGTCTGGCAAAAGGCTTGCCAATTTACATTTAGTGTAAACGTTCAAATAAATGCTGTTCTTTTAAAATGTTTCTATCCCTGAAAAAAAAAATGTATCGCTGTTTCCACAAAACTGTTTTCAACATTGATAATGTTTCTTGAGCATCATATCATCATATTAGAATGATTTCTGAAGGATCATGTGACACTGAAGACTGGAGTAATGATGCTGAAAATTCAGCTTTGATCGCAGGAATAAATTACATTTTAACATATATTCACATAGAAAACAGTTATTTTAAATGATAATATTTCACAATATTACTGTTTTTACTGTATTTTTGATCAAATAAATGCATCCTTGGTGAGCATAAGAGACTTATTTTAAAAACATAAAAAGATCGTACCGACCCCAAACTTTTGAATGCTAATATTATTGGAGAAACCTGGCCAAAACAAATGGCAATTCCACACAAAATGACCAGTTTCTGAACTATTAAGCCTGGATCACATCACAGTGGATGTTAGTTTCATCCTTTCTGTTTTTTCTTTGCGTTTTATTGTTAATGCTTGAAACATGAACACATGTTGAGACACTTAAGGCCCATTTTACGCTCGCTTAGCTTTCTGAGAGCATTCTGGAAACACAATATTAAGCAAACAGATTTTAAAGGGTTCTTTAAAGTCACAGTCGCTCGCTATTATTTCACGGTGAGGAAAGACAAGCTCTTCTGTGACTTCTTGTTTTTGAAGAAAACAGCGATTACTTGTGTCTCGACTTACAGAAACACTTCAGAAACATCATCGAGAGATTGCTCGCTGTTTCTCAGATATCACGTTATGAGCAGCAAAGGTTTCTTTTGGCTGGAGCACACAGATTGTTGCATAAGGCTTTTGAAACCACCATTTCTGGCCATGTTTGCACTGCGCGAATAGAAAACAGGTGGCCGAGCCCAGATAGGTCTTGGATGTGTTTATTTGGTATGAACACAATGTATGACCACTGGCGGTCTTCAAAAAGCCCACCCACATTACCGCCAACGAAAGGATTGTTAAATGAACTTGTCATTTCTACAAGACTAAATGCAGCGGTTTGCGTTGTGATCTCCAAAGCCAATAAAACCAACAAATCGGGCTAAATATAAGGAGACGGCTTAGTGCTGCTGGCTAAAAAAACCATCACTATTGCTATAGTGCACATTAAATATTAATCTTCGCCTCATAATTCGCCCCACACCGACAGATGTGATTGATTGCTGAGGACACGTCAATTTTGTTTTCCACATTTTTCAGAAACTTGTGGTCTTGAGAGTACAAAGCCAAATCTTTCTCACATCAAAAACACGGAGATTCACATCACATGTGGACAAAAGGAGGGGAAAAAAACACCACAATGTTTGGCAAGATCTCACAGTGCAGATAAAAAATAATATGATGTCACTTCTAATAAAAGATCAGCCATTATTTTTAATGGCTTCCCACAGGCTCAAAGGTATTTCTATATTGGAGGCCTGTGTAAACAGCTCTATCGCCTCGTTTCGGCCCCGCCGATGACTTCATACAGGAGGACAATGCCTTTGTTTCTTCCGCTTCCCTTTCGAACAATAGTGTGTTTTTCAAAAAATAACACTGTAAATCATACCGAATGTTTTGGTGAAAAGATCCTGCTATAGAGGTCATACAGGTTTTCCAACTTCCTTCTTTGAGTAAATTAGCAAAAAGACACCTGGTATTAAGATTTGTTTTGGTTGATCGGATCACAAGTAAACGAGGCAGACACATTCTCGTTTACACCTGGTGTTTTAATCCGTCTCTTTTGTCCACTTTCCACCACTTCTGTCCTGATTTCTTTGAGGGGAGGGTCTATGGGAAGGTAAATGTATGGGATTTTTCAGATCTTTCGATCTAATGGGCAAAATAAGCTCACAAAATTGACATATGAACATGAAAAGAGACGACGGAAAAACATATGGAGAGCAGCAGCTTTCATTTCTGCTCTGACAGCCGCAAGACCAGCCGAACGCTGTGAGTGTGTGTTAGAAATCAGGAATGGTGAGAGAACATCGTGCTTGGTACGTTTTCCGTCTTCAAACCAAACTTGGGTCTTTAGCCGACAAAGTTTAAATCCCGTCTGGCACGCTTCCCATAATGTTTACGCATTAGGTCAGTCGGCGGAGAGTAGATGCTGTTCGCACGCATTCGATCGCACAAGCGTTTACACTACGAAAGCAATCCGGTCGAATGCGTTTTCCACTACCTCTGGAAGTGGTCGAAAGTGGACAAGCTCAAAACGTTTTAGACCCCGTTTACACCTGTATTTTGCGTTGTCTGTGATCCGATCCAATCCAATTGATCTGAAAACATCTTAATACCAGGTGTAAACAGGGCCATTGATATCTAACAAGAGGTTATTTAGTTGTTTGATATGAAGTGAAAACCCTTCCTCATACTTGTGTGCTGTTAGCTCACTGAACAATCAGGTGCACGATTTTCATGATGATGAAACAGGTCCAAATAATTTGGTATCTGTAAGATTTTTTAATGTTTTTGAAAAAAGTCTTGGTCCCACTTTATATTAGGAGTCTTTAACTACTATGTACTAACATTTAAATGAATCATTTGATCCAGTGCACTTATTGTGTACATAACTGTTTTTACAATTTACTTGCTGTAATTTCCCTTCCCTTACCCCTTAACCTACCCTAAAACCCTAAATACCACCAAACCCATACCTTACCCGTATCCCATCTCAATAGCAGAGTTTTGCAATACAACATCAACACAATATCAACACTGTACTTTTTTTTGATGTATGTAAATACACTGTAAAAAGTACAATCAACATGGCTATTTAAGTAAATTCAACTTAAATTTAAAAAAAATTAGTTGAATCTTGTATAACATACAAAAAAGTTTGAACATACAAAAAAATTGCTTAACTTATTTTTATGAGTTAAAGTAATGTAAAAATATATGTTATATTAAAACTTATTGGTCATATCATTTTTTACATTGTAGTAGTTCAGGACACCTAATATAAAGTGTGACCAAAGTCTCTTATGCTCACAAATGCTACATTTATTTGTTAAAAAATACAGTAAAATCAGTAATATTGTGAAATATTATTACAATTTAAAATAACTGTTTTCTATGTGAATATATTGTAAAATGTAATTTATTTCTGAGATGCAAAGCTGAATTTTCAGCATCATTACTCCAGTCTTCAGTGTCACATGATCCTTCAGAAATCATTCTAATATGAGGATTTGATGCTCAAGAACCATTATCAATGTTGAAAACAGTTTCATATTTTTGTGGAAACAGTGATACATTTTTGCTCAGGGATAGAAACATTTTAAAAGAACAGCATTCATTTGAAATAGAATCTTTTGTAACATTATACATGCATTTACTGTCACTTTTGATCAGTTTAATGCATCCTTGCTGAATAAAAGTATTCATTTCTTTCTTTCAAAAAAAAGGCCTGTCCTTTAATCAGAGTAGATGCCATACGTAATTTGAATCTAAATCTAGCTTCTTTTAATTGGTATATAAATTTAGAATTAACACACTTTTTAAGTGGATCCCTACAGAATACACAATATTATGCTTTCTACGTTATAAAGGGTTTTACGGGGCAATCTCAAAGAGCGCTAGAGGATGTGTTGACTTTCACCTCTTTAATTTACCTTCATTTGGGATTTCTTAAACGGAGGCCCATTTCCACATCCTCACTAACACAGATTCATCAGTGCTATAAGTCAACTGAATCGCTCATAAAGGGATGGAGGGTTTGCCCAACACGAACATAAGGGTAAATATACATCCGAAGGCCCTTTCCTAAACAAATGGCAGCGGTTCTTTAGCCTATTAACATTAATGACGTGTTACGCTCATCTGTCGTCTATAACACTGTGCTGCCCACTTCACTTTAACTCAGTAAATTTCACGGGTAACATGTTCTGTTGACAGTCGGACCGGAGAGCAGCAGCTGCGTCCTGAAGCAAAAATGCCCTTGTATGTCAGAGCGAGTGTGGCGATGGGATAACGCGAGCACTTGAGCGGCTCGGTTTTGCCTCAGAAGGCCAGAGGCGTGAATAGACAGGGCCAAACAATGATCTCATCCCAAAATAATTGCTCCTCTTGTGGCTGTTCTCGTCCCTCCCACTCCCCTGTGCTGCCCGCACTCCAACTTCAGACAAAAAGAAGCGAAGAAAAGAAACAGAGGGGCTAGAACAGGGTCAGAGGGCCAGGACGGCCTGTTTCCACCTTTATCGTACTGCTTTTTTTTGTCTTTAAACTGCAAGTGTAATTTTCCACTTTAGTGATGCAAACACTCAACCAATTCACTACTTTTGACATCAATTTAGTGGGAAAAACCATAAACAAAAAAGTGACCAAAACACATCTACCTCTTCAAAGAGACATAAAGTATATATAAATAGCATAAAATACAGATATTCTGATTTGAATCATATTAACTTTCAAGAACAGGTCAGATCTATCTATCTAACCACCCATCCATATATCCATCCATACATCCATCCACCCACCCATCCATCTATCTATTTATCATCCACCCACCCACCCTATCCACCCATCCATCCATCTATCTAACCACCCATCCATATATCCATCCATACATCCATCCACCCACCCACCCATCCATCCATCCATCCATCCACCCATTCATCAATCCATCCATCCACCCACCCATCCATCTATCTATTTATCATCCACCCACCCACCCTATCCACCCATCCATCCATCTATCTAACCACCCATCCATATATCCATCCATTCATCCATCCATCCATCCATCCATCCATCCATCCATCCATCCACCCATTCATCAATCCATTCATCCACCCACCCATCCATCTATTTATCATCCATCCATCCATCCATCCATCCACTCATCCATTCACCCATCCATCCACCCATCCACTTATCCATTCATCTATACATCCATCCATCCACACACCCATCCATCCATCCATCCATTTATCATCCATCCATCCATTCATCCATTTATCATCCATCCATCCATCCATCCATCCATCCACCCATCCATCCATCCACCCACTCATCCATTCATCCATCCATCCACTCATCCATTCATCTATCCATCCATCCATCCATCCATCCATCTACCCATCCATCCATTCATCCATCCATTTATCATCCATCCACCCACTCATCCATTCACCCATCCATCATCCATCCATTTATCATCCATCCATCCATCCATCCATCCATCCATCCATCCATCCATCCATCCATCCATCCACCCACTCATCCATCCATCCACTCATCCATCCATCCATCCACTCATCCATTCATCTATCCATCCATCCATCTACCCATCCATTCATCCATTTATCATCCATCCATTTATCATCCATCCATCCATCCATCCATCCATCCATCCATCCATCCATCCACCCACTCATCCATTCATCCATCCATCCACTTATCCATCCATCTAGTATTTATATTTATTATAAATATATATATACAAATATCATTTACATTTCTCTATTATGCTTGCATAATTTGCACTGCATAATTAAAAAAATATTTTTTAAATAAAATAATTATTGCCATATTTTTTATTGTTAAAATAAATTGTTACAATGAAAAAAAAAAAAAACTTAATGGTCTTCATTTTCTTGCAAAAATACAATATGTTTTCCAATTGAGTTTGGTGTGAAATGTGACCTTTTCACCATAAATAGCAGCTCTGAAAACAGGGGTTTAATTCCCAGGAATGCATAAAATGTTTAAAGAAATATTAATAATTTTTTTAAATGCCTTGAATGCAATAAAAATAATCTGCCAAGTACATAAAATGCAACTGAATAACACATAAAATGCCACTAGTGAACTGTTAAATTTTTGTGAGAATAATTCCTTTAAAGCAATCTGTCTTGATTTTCAAATACATGCAGATGATTGTAGAGTCCAGTGATCATACCTGAGTGATCTCCTTGTTAAAAAGGGCGTTTTGTTGGGTCAAACTGTGGTCATTCTGCACCGATGAGACTTTTGAATCCAAACACATGTCCTTGTGCTCACAGGATGGACTGTGCACCGCAACCTTTTTGAGTATATGGGTCTGTGTGGGGGAAAAAAAAGAAAATGTTACTTATTCATGGGGAAAAGTGGTAATATAAACGAGCTAAAACATCTGAACATGAGATGTTTGTGTGACGTCATTGTGAGTTTATATTGAGAGTAAGACGCTTACAGAATGGAAGGACTGCGAAAAACAAGTCCGGGCAAGAAACATGGTCATTTCAGATCACTGGGACACAAAACCACAAAGTAAATTCCCACAGTGATTATGTCATTGATGACTACGAGTGAGGAAGAGCAGCTCGGCACCACTCATGTTTAAATATGTGGAAAATTATCCAAACGAGCACATGGAAGAGAATGAGAAAACACATTGGTAAACCAAACTACTATGTGTTTAAAATGTCTGTTCAAATCAGTATATCATATGACTACAACTAAACAACAACAACAACTGGAAAATAATGCATTTATATAATTATATATAAAATGCATAAAAAAAACAACAAAACCCTGAAAGTCTTAGTAATGTGATGCATCACCAGGGTTAACTGATTATGAAGTGTTTGCTATCACTAACACATGTGCAACAGTAATAGTGATGCTATTGGTGATTTGCTCTATGACATCGCCCATCCAATCAAATGTTGTCTAATTAGGGTCTGTAAACGTTTGCTGTGAGGACAGCATGTAAAACTGTACATTTGAACAGATAAAGACATGGTTTACAAAACAGAAAGCCATTACAAACTCGCGTCAGACAGTCTTATATAACCAAAAGCCACCGTCAGCATGGTGGTGAGGACAAATTTAAAGTGCTCGAACAATTTAACAAAGTGAATAAAGTCAGGAAACATCTGTGTCGATGTTGGGAAAGGGCGGCCCATTACTTTATCACATCATCACAATCTCCTGATAAAAGATGAGAGCGTCCAAAAACATTATATTGCAAAATAATCATCTTCATCAGTATCTTTGTCTTGTTTTATCTTTTATACAAGATACATTTACTTCACATGTTAATGGAACCACTCAACAATTTGATTATTCTTATTACAATAATTGTTTATTAAATAAATAAATAGTAAAAAAAAGTATTATTAAATTATTAAAGTATTTATTAAAAATAAATATTTATATATTTTTTTAAACTATAAAAGTATACTATATTGCATATTATTTATATTACATGTATATATTACAGTGTATATATATATAAATATATATTTAAAAGTATAAAAGCATGTTATACTATAATTAATTTTTATTATATTACGTTTTTATTATTGTTTTAAGCAATATTTTTAAGCTTAATTTAAAAATGGTCATAAATTCAATAAGCAAATTTTGTTTCTTGTTTTAAGCAAATATAAAAAATGAGGTTTATACACTACACATATACATTAAAAACATGCCAATATTGTAAGAAAAACTCATTTTAACATACACCTAACAACTCTGAATATTTTGTATTTTTTTTATGTAAAGTAATTGTTATAATAATTATATATATATATATATATTTTTTTTTTTTTTTTTTAAGCATATATTGTATAATATAATATAAAATATTACATTTATATTATATTATATTATATTATATTATATTATAATTAAATTGTTTATTCTTGTTTTAGGCAATATTTAAAAAAAAATTTTTAAATGGTCGTAAATCTAATAAGCTAAATTTGTTTGTTTTAAGCAAATAAAAAAATGTGTATAAAGGAAATGTTATACACTCAACATAAACAATAAAAAAACATGCCAATGTTGTAAGAAAAATACTCGTAATTAAACATAGACGAAACAAGTCAGAATATCTTGAGCAATATTGCTCCTCAAGTTGTTTTATGGACGTTTGGATATTTTCTACTGGAAATCAAGACAAAAGCACTGATAAAGAAAATGATTTTTGCAGTGTGTAAATCTAAACCGTGTCCATCACTCGGCGTGTCCTGTCCATGTCCAGCGATTCCGAGTGTCATCCCATCCTGTATGACCTCATGTTTTCCACATGGCGGCAGTGAGGAAAGATTCCCGACGCGCTCAGCCCGATCTCAGGATGACTCAAGCCTCAGCCCAGAGGCACTCAGGCTGCGACCAGTTTGTTTTGAATGCTGATTTCTCTTAATGCTGCAAGTAAACATTTGTTTCACAGGCATCATGCCTCTCAAACAACAGCGCTGAGCGCAGGTGGCCACGACCACAGCCGCCGTCTCATCAAACGGCGGTCCGCGTTTTAAGGGCCTCAGCTCACATTAACCCAAAACGGCTGTAAAAGTTTCACCGCTGCTTTTTCCTCTGCAAAACCCAACTGAACACTTAAAATAATAAGTCGTTTAGGCTTGGCCTGCTGCGCCACTGACATCACTTCCTAAATTCCAAGAGCCCATTATCTTATATACATTTGGCTACGGCTGAACACAAACCACTCAAGAGGGAATTCACGGACAAAATGTAATTCTGCTGCACAGAGGTTTGGGGTCAGTCGTGCGTTTGAGACATTTTTACAACAGAAGAGGAGCAAGAAATACAAGATCTGCAAACTGATACACCAATACAGAGATGATATAGTTACAATCCCATTGGATTACTATTTAAAAGTCTGTATAGACTGAACAAATTAGGTTACACTTTATTTTAGTGTCCTTGTTACATATGTTACATGTAGTTACTGTAGTAATAACAGTAAATTATGCTTAATTACACGCAACTAACCCTAAAGCAAACCTAATCCTAATCCTATAGTAAGTACATGTAGTTAATTATTATTACTTCAATGTAACATGGACACCTTAAAATAAAGTGTAACTGGATTAGGATTAGGTTTGGTTTAGGGTTAGTTGCATGTAATTATGCATAATTTACTGTTGTTATTATTACAGTAACTACATGTAACACGTGTATCAAGGACACTGTAAAATAAAGTGTTACCACAAATTATTAATTTTATCCTTAGAGAAATTGATTTTTAACAATAACAAATGTTTGAGCTATGAGGTTGTTCAGTAAAGATATTTGCTTCTTTAAGAGCCATAAAAAAATTAATTTCTATATTCCTATTTAAAAATCTGCAATAAGCATAATTCACAAATAAGAGAAGTCGCTGTTACATGGAAACAGAAATAGCAGCAAAAAAGGTTATTATAGTTAACTAAAACTAAAACTAAAAAAAAAAACAAATTAACTGAAATAAAATGAAATGTAAAAAACGTAAACTTTTAAATTTCTGATTTTCATTTAGTTTATCTTGATGTACTACAACAACTAAAACTAAATCAAAAACAAAAATGTATAAAAATGTTTAAAAAAATAACTAATAAAAATGACAAAAACACAACAAAAGTACTAAAACTTTACAATTAAATTGGAAAATATAAAAATAAAAAATAATTTAAAGAAATTGTCTCTCAATGATACCAAAATAAAATGTAATCAAATTTAAACTTGATCAAATGTGTGTATATACCAGAATATTTTCCAAAATCTTACATTGTTTTCATAATAAAATGATGTGAATATTTTTATAATAATAGTTCACTTGTAAAAGAATTTACTTTTTCTTTTTTTCTTTTTTATTTCTTGCTTAAAATCAGAATTTTTGTTGTGATGCATCTCAGATCTGGTTGGTTTGGTTCACAGCTTTAATGAAGATCTCTATGATGAAAATCAATATGAAAAACAGGCCAAAAAAAGGCTTGCTTGTTTTTCCATCACTCTTTTTTCCAAAAAACATAGACTGGTCTCATTTGAAACCAAAAAGGCCCTTTGACTAATCGCTAGTTGGTCATACTAGTACTTAAGTCACGTGTTTATGCAACTGGCCCCTAAATGAAACATCATATCTTGTGCTGTCAGTCACTTCAGAATAGTGTTATGAATGTGGTAAATCATAAGGTTTACCTGTGGAGAAGAGGAGAACTTCTCTCGGTCGGCACTGCACTGCTTTTCACCATCTTTACACAGCAACACCTAAACACAGACACAAACAATGAGCTCTTATGATCCATAACTATTATCTGAGATATTAGATAATATTGTAGTTTTGATTTTCATGAGCCAAACAGAATATTTGTACAACATATTGTTTTTAATACACTAACATGCCTTAAAAACAAAAATGTATTCATTTATTTATTTAAAAGCAACATTGAGCCTATGTAAAGGTGCTATATAAATGAACATGTATTACTATTATTATTATTATTTTTAAAAAATTGTCTTTTAAAAAAAATGTATTATATTGTTATAATATTTTATTATATTTAGTGCTGTCAAAATGATTAATCGCATCTAATTAACAGCACTATTACATTATTATATTATATTATGGGAGGCCAAACAGGAAATAATTATATGTAAATCGTGAACATATAAATGTAAATCTTAATATATAGTTATAAATCTGAATATACTATAATATATTATAATATAATATAATATAATATTATAATGTATATTATAATTATATGTAATTATTTCCTGTTTGGCCCCCCATATTATATTATATTATTAATTATATTAACAAAAGAACAAACCAAATACTAAGAAATCCTGAAAATTTCAAAACTTTTCACTCAAACTGATACTGATAATACAATTTGTAATGAATTAAAAATGAGAAAAAATAGGATAATTTTTACTAGTGTTATCAGACTTTTGGAGCCCACAGTATATCTATATATGTTATAGTATAAACATACAGAAGCGTTTGTGAAAGGAGTCTCCTGCTGACCCATTGACATTAAACAAAACCTGAGCGAACACACACTGAATCCTGAGAGTGTATCGTAATAGAATGGAGCCTTTGAGCCGAAGCTCTGACATCATCTGAACTTGAGCAGTCATTCCAGGAAGAGCAGCGTTACATAATAAACACATCATCTGAACCACACAGATCCTGAGCACAACCACACAACTTGTGTAAGATGCTTAATAAGATGTGCCTATCAGTTCATGTGGACTTGCATGAACTAATAATAAAGCTGAAAGAGTGATGACATCATCACGAGATCTGGTTCAGTGGTGTATTTGTGTGCCGTTTCCATGACATCTCATTATGTTTTGATTACGGAAGCTTTTGCTAAACAATGACAGCATGAGGAGGCTCCGAAAACAAGATTCCTCAACACCAGGACGTGCAATGCTTTACGGCCTGACTGAATATTTACTGTAGTTTTTTTCTAATCGCACATCAATTTAATGAACTATATTAAAACAGATTAGTTGATTGTGCATTTTTGTCATCATATTAACCCTAATAAATTAATAAATAGTTAACATATATATAAAAAAGCTTTTTTCATTTATAAAGCACTTATTCACAAAGAATATCACATGCTTTATAAAGAAAACAAATAAAATGTCATAATTAATAATGATGAAATGAGCATGAATTTCATCCTAGAAAAACAAAAAAACATCGTTTCTCTGAATATCAATAGTTTTTTTTACCTGCACATTATGTAATATTATATTGCCCTAAAAACAGATTTTTTGTTTGCGCATTTTTGTCTTAATATTAAATTATTCCTAATAATAAACATTCATACATTCATTTATTATATCTATAAAGCACTTGTTTATAGAAAATATCATGTGCTTTATAAATAAAAACAAGTGCACATTTCATCAATAATAATGATGAAATGAGCATGAATTTCATCGTTAAAAAAACAAAAACAAACAAAAAAATTCAGAATATCACGTTTTTTTTACTTACACATTATTAATATTATATTGTTATTATGTTATTATGTTGTTTGTGCATTTTGTCTTAATATTAAATTAATCCTAATAATAAACATCATTACATTCATTCATTCATTCATTCATTCATTTATTATATCTATAAAGCACTTATTTATAATGAATAGTATGTGCTTTATAAAAAAAAGTATGCTAATAATGATAAAATGAGAATGTATTTTCCAAAAAAATAAAATAAAAACGTACATTGTTTTCCAGATATCAACGGTTATGATCTTTCTTACACATTATATAATATTATATTGCCCTAAATAGATTTTTGTAAAAGTTCTAAGCATTTTTGTTTAATAACATCACATAAAAAAAACTTTTACTTGTCTTACACACATGTATAAATTCAGAATGATAATCATTTGATTAGTAAACATTAGTGAATATTTTGTGATTTTTTTAAGCAAATTTACTTTTTTTTATTGACACATTTTTACAGACAAATCAAATGCAGGAATGCAAACTAAGCATTTCTTACCTTCAGATGTGAGTTGGGTTTATTCTCACAGCTGACGCCCACTATTTTAGGCAGCTGCGTGTTGGAGGTTGTGATGTTGTTGTTGTTGTTGTTATTAATATTCTCCGAGTTGGCTCTTATTTTCTTCAGCTCCATCCCTGGAGTCAGTCTGTCCTTCGCAGCCTCCATCCGGCTGGAGATGGTGATCTTGCGGATGGATCTGGACGCAGCGTTCGGGGAGGTTGTGTTTCTGTTCAGGTGGTCGTCTTCACGCGGATGCTTTGCTGGGATCGATCCGCAGCGTCTATCGCGGCCGAGATAAAGAGACACCTGTTCGTTCAGGTGCCTCAGTTTGCAGTTGTCTGAGAACGTCCGATTTGGCAGGTAACCATCTGGAACCAAGTCCGAGCACTTCGGCACGGCTGGCGCCGAGAGTTTGGTCCCGATGGTGAAAGGCTGGATTTTCCTCACAATACTCTCCGACATGGTTAAGTTCAGTACGGAAAAATTTGGGTGTCTAAATTTAAAAAATATATAAAATGTCCAAAGTCCAAGAAATGCAAGAAATCTAGTTGTCCACCTTCTTGTGCATGTTGAGAATGCACAGGACGCAGCCCAGGATGGCCTCCTTGGACTCCTGGGAACTGATCCGGTCCCAGATGTGGCGCAGCACGGTGCCGAGGTGGCCAGCAGCCGCCGTGAGGCTTCTGCGGAGGAGCTGCGCGGCAGAGGCTGCTAATCTGCTACTGAAGAGACTGACAACCAGAGAGCGCAGCAAGAGGAAAACGGCTGGCATGCTGCCTGACTACGAGAGAGAGAGAGAGAGAGAGGGAAGGAGGAGGAGGGGAAGCTTTCGTGAATGAGGGATGAAGTCACTGGACTTCTGTCAGAGCATGTGCAAAGCGCAGGCGGGATGTTGTAAAGTCTGGCTGTCAAAACTTCCTCTCTGACTGAGAACAGAGGAGCCTGGCGATAAGAGCGGGACAGCGGAGACGGCAGGAGACCCCTGGGTGACCCAGAATGCAATGCAAACAGAAGCGCTTACCTTCGAAATGTACTGTAAATATTTAAAAATAGCTGATCTGCATGCTTTCTGAGGGAAAATAACGACTGAGAAAAGCAAAACAGCTCCACGTTCCAAAGATGAAGATGGAATGCCAAATCAATTGAATTAAAAAATTCTGTTTATGCTGTCTTGAACGTCTACACAGAAGATAAACGCTGGTGCTGTGCTCGCGTCGCTGCCTGCTCTCAAATGAAGCACTTCAGACTTTCTCCTCACGTCTTTGTTCTGGGCCTCCAACAGTTGTTTCAACAGGTTTCCTGCCCAATGAAAGTGCACGAGCTAATTTAAGCCGAGGAATGACATGTGTTCTGAACAAATGATGACCTTTCACCCCTTGACAGCAGTGATATAAGGGCATGTGTGGAGCTGACTAATCACATTTACAACAGCAGAGAAAACGACGCAGACAAGAGGGAAGTTGTTTTAGAAAACTTGTTTGAAGTGCTTAACCGTGTTAAACTTTGCAGTGTTTCATCCTGAACATCTTGCTATGGAACCAGAGCACCCTAGCAACCACATAGCAACATATTAAAAACCACTCTGAAGCAAAACATGCAAATGACCTGCAATCACAAAGAACACCCTAAAAAAGCTCTAGCAAGTAGCAACTACTCAAAACACCTTCAGATCGCAAAGCAACAACTAAAATCATTCAAATCACCATAGTAACCACATACCAGCAGCCTAACAACCACCCCATCAATTCCCAAGAACACCTTAGGCATAGCAACAACCTAGCAACCACCTAGATTCTAGGCATTGCTAAGGTGTTCTAGGTCCTAGAACACCCTAGCAATGCCTTAAAAAATCCAGATCACTCTAGCAAAGGCATAGCAACAGCCTAGCAACAACCTTGAACACCATAGTAATGCCCTAAATAATCCAGATCACGCTAGCAACCACATAGTAACAGCCTAGCAACCACCCAGAACACCATAGCAATGCCTTAAACAATCCAGATCACACTAGCAACCACATAGCAACACCCTAGCAACCACCCAGAACACCCCAGCAATGCCCTAAATTATCCAGATCACCCTAGTAACCGCAGGGCAAGCAACAGCCTAGAACACCCTAGCAATGACCTTAAATCATCCAGATCACGCTAGGAACCGCATAGCAAAAGCCAAGCATCTACCTAGAACACCATAGCAATGCCTTAAACAATCCAGATGACACAAGCAACCACATAGCAACACCCTAGCAACCACTTAGAACACCCTAGCAACGCCCATAAATAATCCAGATCACCCTAGCAACCACATAGCAATGCCCTAAAAATCACCCAGAGCACCCCAGATTACCCTAGCCTAGCAACCCAATAGCGGCATCAACGTAACAACTCCATAGCAATCCACAAAAACACTGAGAACATCTCTGCATGGCAATGCTTTAGAAAACACCCAGAACACCCTAGCAACCGCATAGTGACTGCCTAGCAACCACTAAGAACACACTACCAATGCCCTAAAAACCACCCAAATAACTGCAATGCACAGAAATCCACTCAAAACTCTTCAGCATGGCAACACTCTAGCAACCACCCAAAACACCCTAGCAACTGCATAGCAACATCCTACAACTACCCAAAATACCCTAGCACCACGGCGCTGAGTTTTTCAAAGGCAAATTTTTACAAAATTTAAAAATCTTGTTACCTCTGCCATTTCACCCGGCCGTCACACGATGTCAGTTTTTAACGAGGAGTCGTAACAAAGGCAATAAATCTCTCACTTGCTCACAGTAAAAGTGAAGAGACCATGATGAAGGGTTTTGAAATGAGAGAATGCAATATTAATGTCACAATGGAGAAGCACAAAATCATGATGGGCACAACTTACAAGATGCAAAAATATTTTTTCTTTAATATCTCAGTTGTTTCAGTAAAGAAACAGAATGGAGAGGAAATATGAGACTTTTGTTAACACCTGCCAAAGGTTTCAGAAGAGATCGCAAGTCAAAAGTCACTTATATATCGTTACTTTAAACTCTCAATTACAGATGTACGATGTATCGACCAATAATCGGTATCGGCCGATTGTTTAAAAACATCTGATAATCCGGTCCGATCCTGTCAATCAAAAGGGGGCGGATAAACGTGTCAGACTGCAACTCATACTGTGTAAAGAAAATGTCTCTTGTGTTGAATTTAGGGCAAGTTATCGAGACAACGATGCATTAACACGCAGTTAAAAAAAATAGCGACTTTAAAGCAAGCTCTATTTGACCCTGTAAATCACCCGTAGTTTAAGACAGGGTTGCCAGATCCTCGGTTTTCCCTACACCAAACATTATTTGTAACGCTCGCCGCTCTCCCATCCAAAAATCGCAAAGAGCTTTGTGCTTTGTTACTTTTTGATAAGAATCAAAGTCTCAGCTTTCAAATTCTGTCAATCTTATTATGAAATTCAAATAATAAATGGCGTTTTGTCGCTCTTAAATGTGACGTGACAGATCGCTGTAGCGCCTCAGTTCGGTCTTTCCTTTCACTTAAATACAAGTTATATATCGAAAAACATGCATGAATATCAAAGTTGTAGAAAGATACAACTTACCGAAATCCGTAATCACTCAATCTATGTTTCAACCGCGGAAAGACGTCAATAAAACATCGTGAACAATGTCACTTAATGTTGCATTTACCTCAGGAAAGTTCGTTAGTTCGCTATAAAAAAAAACATTAGCTTATTTACTGTTAATTATATATGTATGTTTGAATAAATTTGCCATGAATAAATGTTTTTATGAAAACTACTATATATTTGTATACAAACATTTCAGTTTTTGAGTGTATATAAAAAATAAATAGCAGTTGAATATAACAGCTCTGTTTTTCAATTTAACCTCTACTATTAGCCTATAGTAACGTACCAAACGAGAGCGTTCCCTGTATAGTTTACAGCATTAGTTGGGAGAGAATTTTTTTCCTTAAGAAAAATTAAACTATCAGTATAGGCAGATATCATACTGAATAATGAGATATCAGTATTGGAGAAAATTTAGTATCGGTGCTTCTCTACTCTTAAAGGGATAGTTCACACAAAAATGAAAATTCTGTCATTAATTACTCCTCATGTCGTTCCAAACCCGTAAGACTTTAGTTCATCATCAGAACACAAATGAAGATATTTTTGATGAAATCTGAGATCTTTCTGTAAATGGAAGCTCAAGCATGTTCGCTTGATGTGCGAGAACCAATGAAGTTCATTCTCATGTTAAGCAGCACGTTTGTGCTTCAGCAAGAACCAATGAGGTTCATTCTTGTGTTACGCAGCACATTTGAGCTTCCTGCAAGAACCAATGAGGTTCATTCTCGTGTTACGCAGCACGTTTGAGCTTCAGCAAGAACCAATGAGGTTCATTCTCGTGTTACGCAGCACGTTTGAGCTTCTGCAAGAACCAATGAGGTTCATTCTCGTGTTACGCAGCACGTTTGAGCTTCTGCAAGAACCAATGAGGTTCATTCTCGTGTTACGCAGCACGTTTGAGCTTCAGCAAGAACCAATGAGGTTCATTCTCGTGTTACGCAGCACGTTTGAGCTTCTGCAAGAACCAATGAGGTTCATTCTCGTGTTACGCAGCACGTTTGAGCTTCAGCAAGAACCAATGAGGTTCATTCTTGTGTTACGCAGCACATTTGAGCTTCAGCAAGAACCAATGACGTTCATTCTCGTGTTACGCAGCACGTTTGAGCTTCCGCAAGAACCAATGAGGTTCATTCTCGTGTTACGCAGCACGTTTGATCTTCCGCAAGAACCAATGAGGTTCATTCTCGTGTTACGCAGCACGTTTGAGCTTCCGCAAGAACCAATGACGTTCATTCTCGTGTTACGCAGCACGTTTGATCTTCCGCAAGAACCAATGACGTTCATTCTCGTGTTACGCAGCACGTTTGATCTTCAGCAAGTATCAATGAGGTTCATTCTCGTGTTACACAGCACGTTTGATCTTCAGCAAGAACCAATGACGTTCATTCTCGTGTTCCGCAGCACGTCTGATCTTCCGCAAGAACCAATGACGTTCATTCTCGTGTTCCGCAGCACGTTTGAGCTTCAGCAAGAACCAATGAGGTTCATTCTCGTGTTACGCAGCACGTTTGAGCTTCAGCAAGAACCAATGACGTTCATTCTCGTGTTACGCAGCACGTTTGATCTTCCGCAAGAACCAATGAGGTTCATTCTCGTGTTACGCAGCACGTTTGAGCTTCCGCAAGAACCAATGAGGTTCATTCTCGTGTTACGCAGCACGTTTGAGCTTCCGCAAGAACCAATGAGGTTCATTCTCGTGTTACGCAGCACGTTTGAGCTTCCGCAAGAACCAATGACGTTCATTCTCGTGTTACGCAGCACGTTTGAGCTTCCGCAAGAACCAATGAGGTTCATTCTCGTGTTACGCAGCACGTTTGAGCTTCCGCAAGAACCAATGAGGTTCATTCTCCTGTTACGCAGTACGTTTGAGCTTCCGCAAGAACCAATGAGGTTCATTCTCGTGTTACGCAGCACGTTTGAGCTTCCGCAAGAACCAATGAGGTTCATTCTCGTGTTACGCAGCACGTTTGAGCTTCAGCAAGAACCAATGAGGTTCATTCTCGTGTTACGCAGCACGTTTGAGCTTCCGCAAGAACCAATGAGGTTCATTCTCGTGTTGCGCAGCACGTTTGAGCTTCCGCAAGAACCAATGAGGTTTATTCTCGTGTTACGCAGCACGTTTGAGCTTCCGCAAGAACCAATGACGTTCATTCTCGTGTTACGCAGCACGTTTGATCTTCAGCAAGTATCAATGAGGTTCATTCTCATGTTACAAAGCACGTTTGATCTTCAGCAAGAACCAATGACGTTCATTCTCGTGTTCCGCAGCACGTCTGATCTTCCGCAAGAACCAATGACGTTCATTCTCGTGTTCCGCAGCACATTTGAGCTTCAGCAAGAACCAATGCGGTTCATTCTCGTGTTACGCAGCACGTTTGAGCTTCAGCAAGAACCAATGACGTTCATTCTCGTGTTCCGCAGCACGTCTGATCTTCCGCAAGAACCAATGACGTTCATTCTCGTGTTCCGCAGCACGTCTGATCTTCCGCAAGAACCAATGAGGTTCATTCTCGTGTTACGCAGCACGTTTGAGCTTCCGCAAGAACCAATGAGGTTCATTCTCGTGTTACGCAGCACGTTTGAGCTTCCGCAAGAACCAATGAGGTTCATTCTCGTGTTACGCAGCACGTTTGAGCTTCCGCAAGAACCAATGAGGTTCATTCTCGTGTTACGCAGCACGTTTGAGCTTCCGCAAGAACCAATGAGGTTCATTCTCCTGTTACGCAGCACGTTTGAGCTTCCGCAAGAACCAATGAGGTTCATTCTCGTGTTACGCAGCACGTTTGAGCTTCCGCAAGAACCAATGAGGTTCATTCTCGTGTTACGCAGCACGTTTGAGCTTCAGCAAGAACCAATGAGGTTCATTCTCGTGTTACGCAGCACGTTTGAGCTTCCGCAAGAACCAATGACGTTCATTCTCGTGTTACGCAGCACGTTTGATCTTCCGCAAGAACCAATGACGTTCATTCTCGTGTTACGCAGCACGTTTGATCTTCAGCAAGTATCAATGAGGTTCATTCTCGTGTTACACAGCACGTTTGATCTTCAGCAAGAACCAATGACGTTCATTCTCGTGTTCCGCAGCACGTCTGATCTTCCGCAAGAACCAATGACGTTCATTCTCGTGTTCCGCAGCACGTTTGAGCTTCAGCAAGAACCAATGAGGTTCATTCTCGTGTTACGCAGCACGTTTGAGCTTCAGCAAGAACCAATGACGTTCATTCTCGTGTTACGCAGCACGTTTGATCTTCCGCAAGAACCAATGAGGTTCATTCTCGTGTTACGCAGCACGTTTGAGCTTCCGCAAGAACCAATGAGGTTCATTCTCGTGTTACGCAGCACGTTTGAGCTTCCGCAAGAACCAATGAGGTTCATTCTCGTGTTACGCAGCACGTTTGAGCTTCCGCAAGAACCAATGACGTTCATTCTCGTGTTACGCAGCACGTTTGAGCTTCCGCAAGAACCAATGAGGTTCATTCTCGTGTTACGCAGCACGTTTGAGCTTCCGCAAGAACCAATGAGGTTCATTCTCCTGTTACGCAGTACGTTTGAGCTTCCGCAAGAACCAATGAGGTTCATTCTCGTGTTACGCAGCACGTTTGAGCTTCCGCAAGAACCAATGAGGTTCATTCTCGTGTTACGCAGCACGTTTGAGCTTCAGCAAGAACCAATGAGGTTCATTCTCGTGTTACGCAGCACGTTTGAGCTTCCGCAAGAACCAATGAGGTTCATTCTCGTGTTGCGCAGCACGTTTGAGCTTCCGCAAGAACCAATGAGGTTTATTCTCGTGTTACGCAGCACGTTTGAGCTTCCGCAAGAACCAATGACGTTCATTCTCGTGTTACGCAGCACGTTTGATCTTCAGCAAGTATCAATGAGGTTCATTCTCATGTTACAAAGCACGTTTGATCTTCAGCAAGAACCAATGACGTTCATTCTCGTGTTCCGCAGCACGTCTGATCTTCCGCAAGAACCAATGAGGTTCATTCTCGTGTTCCGCAGCACATTTGAGCTTCAGCAAGAACCAATGCGGTTCATTCTCGTGTTACGCAGCACGTTTGAGCTTCAGCAAGAACCAATGACGTTCATTCTCGTGTTCCGCAGCACGTCTGATCTTCCGCAAGAACCAATGACGTTCATTCTCGTGTTCCGCAGCACGTCTGATCTTCCGCAAGAACCAATGAGGTTCATTCTCGTGTTACGCAGCACGTTTGAGCTTCCGCAAGAACCAATGAGGTTCATTCTCGTGTTACGCAGCACGTTTGAGCTTCCGCAAGAACCAATGAGGTTCATTCTCGTGTTACGCAGCACGTTTGAGCTTCCGCAAGAACCAATGAGGTTCATTCTCGTGTTACGCAGCACGTTTGAGCTTCCGCAAGAACCAATGAGGTTCATTCTCGTGTTACGCAGCACGTTTGAGCTTCAGCAAGAACCAATGAGGTTCATTCTCGTGTTGCGCAGCACATTTGAGCTTCAGCAAGAACCAATGAGGTTCATTCTCGTGTTACGCAGCACGTTTGAGCTTCCGCAAGAACCAATAAGGTTCATTCTCGTGTTGCGCAGCACGTTTGAGCTTCAGCAAGAACCAATGAGGTTCATTCTCGTGTTACGCAGCACGTTTGATCTTCCGCAAGAACCAATGAGGTTCATTCTCGTGTTACGCAGCACGTTTGATCTTCAGCAAGAACCAATGACGTTCATTCTCGTGTTACGCAGCACGTTTGAGCTTCAGCAAGAACCAATGAGGTTCATTCTCGTGTTGCGCAGCACATTTGAGCTTCAGCAAGAACCAATGAGGTTCATTCTCGTGTTACGCAGCACGTTTGAGCTTCCGCAAGAACCAATAAGGTTCATTCTCGTGTTGCGCAGCACGTTTGAGCTTCAGCAAGAACCAATAAGGTTCATTCTCGTGTTACGCAGCACGTTTGATCTTCCGCAAGAACCAATGAGGTTCATTCTCGTGTTACGCAGCACGTTTGATCTTCAGCAAGAACCAATGACGTTCATTCTCGTGTTACGCAGCACGTTTGAGCTTCAGCAAGAACCAATGAGGGTCATTTTCGTGTTACGCAGCACGTTTGATCTTCAGCAAGAACCAATGAGGTTCATACTCGTGTTACGTAGCACGTTTGATCTTCCGCAAGAACCAATGAGGTTCATTCTCCTGTTATGCAGCACGTTCGAGCTTCCGCAAGAACCAATGAGGTTCATTCTCGTGTTACGCAGCACGTTTGAGCTTCTGTTTATGTTCACTAATCAATGTTTAAATGTGAATTTAGGATCTCTTTATGAACATTTTGAAGTGTCAGAGTGTCTAGGATTTCATCAAAAATATCTTAATTTGTGTTCCGATGATGAACGAACCTCTTACGTGTTTGGAACGACATGAGGGTGAATAATTAATGACAGAATTTTTGGGTGAACTATGCCTTTAATGTGTGTCAACAATTTCATTTACGCTTCTCTTAGCATTTTCTGAGACATTTTAACTGAGACAAGGCTGATGCTTCTATGAAACACAATGGAGAACGCCAGAGCTCTCTTTTCTCTTGAGCTTGGGACAATCACATTTTCATCCAGGTTATTTCACACCTCATTAAATGATTAAAAGGGATGTTTTAACATTAATAGTTTAGCATTTCACCCATATTTCAGGATTAGGCGTCTCATTTAGCAGATCCATCAGTCGGCAGCAAGCCATATGTTTGCGTCGGTCCTGGTTATGACATGGTTAATGACTGTTGTAAAAGGCTCTGGTTTCACTATGAAGTCATCCACAGAGAGCCTTTAATGTGTTGCAGCTTGAACATCAGAGATAAATTCTATACATGAGGACGGGCCGTGAGGGAAATGGGTGGAGCTTTGAAAACACTGGATCTTTATTTCACATGATGCCGCACCTCAAAAGCCTCCGCTGTCCTAATATTACAGTTCTAAGGAAAGACATATTTGCAACACACCAAAACATGTTTATCTGCATACGCATATACCAATACGTTTTAAAGTTATTGGTTCAAGGAACTGTGGAATGAGGACATTGAAATTCAACTTAAGGTGTTGGCCATATATTTCCTCAAATGTTTCAGTACAGTTTCAATTTATATAAAAGGCTAAATAATTAGCAGAAGAGAGTCTGCAGAAGTTGGGATTCATTAGCATAGACTTACACATTGAAAGATGGACCTGAGCCATACAGACAAAAATATCACAGAGACTTGAGGGTGTAGGACTTTTTAGAATAGGGTCAGTAACCTAGCAATGGCCAAGCAACCACCCAAAACACCCTAGCAATACCCTGGCAACCACTCATAACATCATAGCAATGCAATAAAAAATTATTTCTGAGGTTTTCCAAGAAAGTACAGTTTACAAAAAATATTCTTCAAAAAAATCCTACAGAAAACTTTTTTCAGTGCACTCAGAACGCCTTAGAAACTGCATAGCAACACCCTAGCAACCACTTACAGCACTCAAGCATTGCCGCTGTGAGTTTTGCACTTTAAGTGTTTTTAGAAAATGCCAAATCTTAGGCTTAATTTACTCTGTAACAGTTGCATAAACTTATCCACTATGTTAAGATTGTTTCTTAAGAAGTTTGACCAACTAGCAGTTAGACAATAGTCTTACTTTTCCAAATCAAATTAGACCGATCTGCATTCTTAAGTAACTGACTTTAATAAGTTATGAACTTTCTTGAAGAAGAAAAAAATAGATGATTAACTTGTAAGACAAGTCTAAGGAGTTTATGCAACCGGCCACAGTTCTTAGTTGTCTTAAAAGGAAAATATTTGTATAAAGAAACAGTGAGGCAAAAAACCCTGGACCGTAAGATTGTCGTCTCTAGCATATGAAATAACCGAGATGTGCGGATGGTTCTCATTTGAATAAATATCTTGCTCATCTCTCAACACGATCCATGGCGGGGAGCTGACGCTGGGCTAGATGATATCATGCCCTCCCAAGATGATGATAAAAGACATGCAGCTCAAACACCAGGCCTGGCTGGCAGAAGGTGGGCTTACATGAGCTTTACTGCAGTCAATAAATGCAACAATCTCCTCTAAGATGAGCGATGATGTCATGCCGTGACTGCTCTCATCAAAATGTGTGGTTGGATGTTCTTTTCTCTGCTCTTTGATTGCTCTCCCTCATCATCAGGCTTTGGTTTGGGGGTACGAGGCTTTATGATTACAGAAAATTAACTTTGTGCTCGCTTATTTGCTCGTATTTCTCAATTGCATTTACCCCCAAAATCCCCATTACAATAATGACAAAAGATATCATTACTGTAATGTGATTTTTTTTAAAAAAGTTTTTATGCATCATTTTATCATTTTATGAGTATTTATGTAACATATGCTGACTTAAAAAAATAGTGCAAATTTTACTGTATTACAACTGTGAGAATAATTGATTTAAACAATAATAAAATATTAGAATTTCGGGGATTAAATTGTCATGAAAATAAATGCAGAAAGTATTAATAAAATAGCCTAAATAGACACTTTTCTCTACAAAACAAAAAAATAAAATAATATTAAAATAAATAATAATATTAAAATAAAAAATATATTATTAATAATAATAATAATAATAATAACAATCACTACAACAATATCTTACATTTCCTTTTCAAAGTAACATCTATCTATCTATCTATCTATCTATCTATCTATCTATCTATCTATCTATCTATCTATCTATCTATGTATCTATCTATCTATCTATCCGTCTATCCATCTATCTATCTATCTATCTATCTATCTATCTATCTATCTATCTATCTATCTATCTATCTATCTATCTATCTATCCATCTATCTATCTATCCATCTATCCATCTATCCATCTGTCTATCCGTCTATCTATCTATCTATCTATCTATCTATCTATCTATCTATCTATCTATCTATCTATCTATCTATCTATCTATCTATCTATCTATCTATCCGTTTATCCATCCGTCTATCTGTCTATCTATCTATCTATCTATCTGTCTGTCTGTCTGTCTGTCTGTCTGTCTGTCTGTCTGTCTGTCTATCTATCTATCTATCTATCTATCTATCTGTCTGTCTGTCTGTCTGTCTGTCTGTCTGTCTATCTATCTATCTATCTATCCATCTATCCATCTGTCTATCCGTCTATCCATCCGTCTATCCATCTATCTATCTATCTATCTATCTATCTATCTATCTATCTATCTATCTATCTATCTATCTATCTATCTATCCATCTATCTATCTATCCATCTATCCATCTATCCATCTGTCTATCCGTCTATCTATCTGTCTATCTATCTATCCGTTTATCCATCCGTCTATCCGTCTATCTATCTATCTATCTATCTATCTGTCTATCTGTCTGTCTGTCTGTCTGTCTGTCTGTCTGTCTGTCTGTCTATCTATCTATCTATCTATCTATCTATCTGTCTGTCTGTCTGTCTGTCTGTCTGTCTGTCTATCTATCTATCTATCTATCTATCCATCTATCCATCTGTCTATCCGTCTATCCATCCGTCTATCTATCTATCTATCTATCTATCTATCTATCTATCTATCTATCTATCTATCTATCTATCTATCTATCTATCTATCTATCTATCTATCTATCTATCTATCTATCTATCTATCTATCTATCTCACACCATATCAGCATCAAAGGCCATATTCATGGCAAGCTCAAGAGTAATAAAATGTAAAATAATCATAACAATAATACTTCAATGAATTGTATACAATAATTTAACAACATTATCTTTACAACAAACAAAACAATAAATAGATACATACATACATACATACATACATAAATAAATAAATAAATAAATAAAATATCAATAACAGTTCTTTCAAATTGATAAAAAAAATCTAATATTATCCCACAGAGAAACTTAAAAAAAAGAGTCCATTAATGTAACTTCTGAATAAAAATGTTGCCTAATTTAATTTAAATCAGTACATTCCGATAAAATATGCTTTACAATCAAACAGTCATTTTTTCCACTTTTTGGAAATATTATTATTTTCAATATTATCAACTATTAATTACCTCATGGTCATGCATTCACAAGCTACGGAACAAAACCTTTCAGAGCGGAAACTAGTTTTAGTAGGCACAGTAAAGCTGCAATAGTGGGTTGATGTTAGTATTTGTTAGTATAAATCAACGGAATGTCTTTTATTTACACAAACGAGCACAAACCACATGTGCCATGCATGATAAATACGTCTAGCCACATCCGTGCCACACACGCAGCGTATATCAAGGGCCTCATTAGAGGAAATTGCAGCTCTGCATGGAGACAATGGGCCCATTTACTTGACAGAACGCAAGTATCACATCAGTATGATCTCTTTACTTGGATGCTCTAAATAAATGGAGAAGCTCGAGACACTCAGACGATACGACTGCAGAGAAAGAAAACCCTTTTGATGTATTTGATCACTGGAAAAGCATGCGGGGTAACTGCTGCTGATTTATACTGAATGACTTCAAAGATTCCCCACATGATAGAAAAATCACAAACTACATCTTTACATTTTCTGAAGGAAACTTGCTGTTCGCACGGGCTTAGAAAAATAACAACACGCTTATCCTCAACACAGCTGCATGATTTAAGGCCTCATTCATGTCTGTACAAGTTATGAGCCAAAGTTTAATGCTTAATTTTGGGGGTTTGTTCAAATCTCTAACCTTGTGAGCAACGATAATGACATCTCTTTTTCATCTCAAGTGTTTCTCCTACTATAGAGATTCGGTAAGAGCAAATAGAGACTTTTGCTAGTGATTTTCAGATTTTCTGAGTAAAAGACCTCACACGTGTTTCAGAAAAAATCTGAACATGTCTCAAACTGTGCTCAAGACAGTCTACGATCAAAAGTCAGACATCCCAATATGAATTGAATGCACTTGTCATGAAAATAAATGCATTTTTTAAAAATAAAATAGAGATCTGAAAAATGTCTCAAACTGTTCAAGATAAGCAATTTTCAAGTAATTAACTTTTGTTAATGCAAATAACGCTAAGCAAAATAAATAAATATTTAACCACCAAACATAATCGCAAAATAATTCTATTTTTATGTTGCCACCACCATGATGGTGATGTTGACACTTTCCAGGGCAATAAAATAAAAAAATAAAAAAATAAATAAAATAAAATAAAATAAAATAAAAACCTAATCATAAAAATAAATATATTTTTATGCTGCCACCACCATGATGATGTTGATACTTATCAGGGCTTTAAAAAATAAAAATAAAATAAAAAATAAACACGTGTAGAGTTTCAGAAGAAATCTGAACATGTTTCAAACTGTGTTCAAGATAGTCTGCAATCAAAAGTCAGACATCTCAATATTAATTTCATGAAAAATAAAAGCACATTTATTTTTAATAAAATAGAATTCTGAAAAATATCTCAAACTGTTCACGATAATCAACTTGCAAGCAATTAACAACAATGTATTAGCATTAATAAACATAAATCTCACTGTCACTGTTTCCCATGGTGTACCTCAAGGCTCTTCTTGGTCCGCTTCTATTTCTAATCTATATGCTTCCTCACGGTCAGATCATCCAGCGCCATGGTCTTAATTTCCTTGTTTTTCCTCCCCATTCCATCACTTCCTGTCTACAAGATCTCAAAGTATAGATGGCTCAAAACCTCTTAAAGCTGACAAACAGAAATCCTGTTAGTAGGCCCTAAATCCCTTGCCTTTTCCCAACATGACTTCTCCATTCATATTTATGGAGTTATGGGTCATCCATCACCCACTATACAGAATCTTAGGGTTCTATTTGATTCCGAATTGTTTTGAACCCCATATCAGCCAGCTTGTTAAATCCTGTTTTTTTCCCACCAATCCTGTTTTTGACTCGGGGCTTTTTCCCTTAAGAAGTTAAGGGAAACACAAGAGTTGAAACACAACCGAAACTTCAATGAAGTCTTGTGAGCTTTGAAAGAGCAAACTCTGAGCAATAACACTCAAACAGAAGGGCTGAATATACTATTCAGTGCACAGTCACATTTATTTGTCTTGCTGAAATACAGTACAATTACTATACAAAGCGAAAATGTGTGTGTGTACTAAAGGAAGTGAATGTGTTTGGTTTTAGCTGTTCTCCTACACTAATGCAGCAACATTAACAACAGCTAAGGTCAGGTTCACCCACTCATTTCATTGTTAAACATGAAGGAACTGACAGCGCGGTCTAAAAAAATGACAGCAAGTGCTGACACAACATCACAGAAAGAGGCAGCTTGTTTGACATGTCAAGCTGTGAATGACTTAAGTCAAAGAGAGGTTTGTGAAAACAAAGACGAGAGTAAACTGAGACTAAAACGCTGGCAAAGTAATGGTGAAGTCATAAATTTGCGGTGCGAGTATCTTGTTTGTCTTGAATTCCAAAGCCGTGAGCTAAACCTCTGGTGTTTTTGTCGTGACAGCCGACGGGACACCCAGACGCTTGACCTTCACTGGAATCTCTGCATTGCTTTATTCTGTCCCCGCAAAAGTAAATAATGCACATTCATTTGTTTTACGCCCCAAGCATGCTTATTTAAAGGCGAAACACAACACGATAAACTGTTCAGTGCTCTGTCTCCGCTTTTAAGGAACATTAACCGTTAGAACTGGCCCTCTGGCACCCAACAGCTATGACTTCATCCCTTTATCATTGATTTAATATGCTCAGAAATGTGCCAGAGATATGTAGCGAGTTACATACACGCACAATCTGAGAGGAGTGCATGCCTGATGGCTGACGTCTTCATACACCTGGAGCCGTGTGGCCTGGGTCATGTTTCACTGACCCCCGAGAACAGCTCGTCTTATCAATGTAGCGAAACGCCAGCCAAAAGAGACCATGATAACCTCATTCATCACAAAAACGACAGACTTATTAGTCAAGAGCTCAGTGACAGCTGCAGTGCCACTGAACTGGACAGGAAAACATGCAGGGGAAGTGTGTTATTTACGCACCACCACCATTTATTTGATTTAATTTATATTTAATTTATAGACCTTATAGCCCCACTCTTTTTCAGCGCCGCGCTCATTGTGTTTCGTCTTCCGGTTTGTATTTCCACAGCATGAAGATAAGATCTTACGGATTTATGAATGATGTGCTTGTTTTAAAATTCACTGACATTTGTTATGACATCCTCTTCAAACATTATAATGCTCATGATAAGAGCTCATTTCCTTAACTCTACAATAAGTGAATCCACTTCACCAGCTGATTACGCTTCGACAGCGACGCCATATTCACTTGTTTCTCTGGCTCATAAGGTCTATATATATATACCTTTATATAGACTCAAGGTTGCTTTAAAACAAACAAATAAATAAATATTTAATTAACCACCAAACATAATAACAAAAATAATTGTTTTGTTACATTGCCATCATGATGGAGATGCTGGGACTTGCCAGGCCAAATAAAATAAAATAAAATAACCACCAAACATAATTGCAAAATATAATTCTATTTTTACGTTGCCACCATGATGGTGATGTTGATACTGCCAGGGCAAAAAATAAATAAAATAAAATAAAATAAAATAAAATAAAATAAAATAAAATAAAATAAAATAAAATAAAATAAAATAAAATAAAATAAAATAAAATAAAATAAAATAAAATAAAATAAAATAAAATAAAATAAAATAAAATAAAATAAAAAATATTTAACAACCAAGCATAATTGCAAAAATAATTCTATTTTTACATTGCCATGATGATGATGTTGATACTGCCAGGGCAAAAATAAATAAAATAAAATAAAATAAAATAAAATAAAATAAAATAAAATAAAATAAAATAAAATAAAATAAAATAAAATAAAATAAAATAAAATAAAATAAAATAAAATAAAATAAATAAATAAAATAAAATAAAAAATATTTAACAACCAAGCATAATTGCAAAAATAATTCTATTTTTACATTGCCATGATGATGATGTTGATACTGCCAGGGCAAAAATAAATAAAATAAATAAAATAAAATAAAATAAAATAAAATAAAATAAAATAAAATAAAATAAAATAAAATAAAATAAAATAAAATAAAATAAAATAAAAATATTTAACCACCAAGCATAATTGCAAAAATAATTATATTTTTACGTTGCCATGATGGTGATGTTGATACTGCCAGGGCAAAAAATAAATAAAATAAAATAAAATAAAATAACCACCAAACATAATTGCAAAATATAATTCTATTTTTACGTTGCCACCATGATGGCGAGGTTGATACTTGCCAGGGCAATGCAATGCAAAGAAATGAAATGAAATAATGAAATGAAATAAATGAAATGAAATAATTAAAAATGAATAAAAGAAAACATTTAACCACCGAACAATTGCAAACACAGTTTAATTTTTACGTTTACAGTGATACTGGTACTTGCAGGGCATTGCTATACAGTTCCTAAAATGTTCTGAGAGTTTGTAGCATGTTGCTAGGGTGTTCTAGGTGGTTGCTAGGTGATTGCTTACTGGCTTACCCAAAGAATGATTGTTGTCAATCATGTTTCCCAAACGCTCCTCCATCTCCTTCTGGTCAGAAAAGGTAGTATCGCCCTAAACTCACTCCATGACTCTACTATGAGCTCAAACAAATGAGATCAGCCTGTATGTTGAAGCCAAGCGGAAGCATGAAGCCCCGAGCTGGACGAACATCAAAGGCTGTGTGGAGGTCTACTGTAAATACACCAGCTCTATATCTGGCTTACTCGGGATCTCTATACGTAACCCTACTCGTCATTTTATATACGTAACCCACTCGTCATTGTGAGTCTCAGTAACACTGCTGCTGATTACTGGACATTTTCAAACAAGATCTGGGCAACCTTGGAGGTTTAGCTGCTTTGACTTGTTATGCATCACCGAGAGGGAAAATACAGACAAAGATATAGAAGATGTGAGCAATGGTTTAGGACATCAATATGTTTGAAAAATCTACTTGACTTGAAACGGCTACTTGCACAGATTTCTGTCCTCTTCTTCCTTTTGAAATCCTTCCAGAAGAACTGCACCATGTTTAAGAACATTTAAGGCCAATATACTCAAGTATGTGATTGCAAACAATTCTAGATACGCAAACTTGATTTACTGGCCGGTGCATCATAAAGCAACTTGCATGCAATGCATTACATTGGACATTAAAGCAAACTGTCTTCTTCCACGGTCAGTTTTCTCTTCATGTCATCATGGACCAACTGTTTTGAAGAAAATATTGCTGAGAAAGATAGTTACTTAAATTGCGTACTTAAAGGGTTTGCGTTCAAGTATTTTTCTGTATTAATAATTACTAAAAACGGTCCTCAAAAGGCCAGCTTGTATATTTGTACAAATAAATGCTGTCCAAATAAATGTTTTTTTCATTTATTATTATTTAAAATTTGTCCTTTGTTTATCACAAAAGTAAATAATAGACTTATTAGAGGCACAATAAAGCATGCAGTAGTAATTCCTGCCAATGAAATGTAGCTTTTGCAAAAATAAAAATAAAAAATAAAATAAAATAAAATAAAATAAAATAAAATAAAATAAAATAAAATAAAATAAAATAAAATAAAATAAAATAAAATAAAATAAAATAAATCATAAAAAAGTGGAAAATATTTCAAACATACCGGCTTTTGATAAAATAAAATAAAATAAAATAAAATAAAATGAATGTTTCAAACGTACCGGCCTTGCTGATAACCATCTTAAACGACTGAAATGAAACATCTGTGAGTCTCAGAATTGCCAAATGACGAAATGCTCTACTTTTGATTTGTGGTCAGATGCGTAGACATTTCTCAAGATCGTTCTCTCAGATCCAAATTTAAAACAAGAACAATGTGTCCATTTACAATCAGCAGCACCAGAGGGGAAGAAACCAGACAGCACGGCTGAAATAATGCAGCGCTTAAGCCTGTGCAAGTACAGTCAATAGATCTCTGTATCACAAGAACAGGGCTTTTGTGTTACTTACTGAATATCACAACTATATTCGTCTCAATCGGAAGTCAGTTGGAGACATTCGGACCCATAAGCCCACCATGACATCATTGAGGATAGGTGTGCCATTGCTATTCTAAGCTCTCAGACTTGGCAAATGGAAATGAGTGAAAAGATCCTACAGCCACGTTCACACAGCAGCAGAATACGGTTATCAGTCCTGTATTTGAGTCTTTAATACGGTTACGTTCACACACAGTTCAGTTATTTATGGGAGTGACGACCGCATTCTATATCCGAACTCACACCCGCACATTTTCAGAACTCACAACCGTATTTTTAAATTTAAGCTTGAATGCTTTGGAGAACAGACTTAAAGGGGTCATGAACTGAGAAATCAATTTTTCCTTGAGCTTTTGACATATAAGAGGTCATCATACTATAAGAATATCCTGTAAGTTTCAGAACTGAAAACTTCCTTGTTAGTCCAATAAAAGCTTTTATTGACACCAGGCCCAGCAAAAGACAGGTTTTTCAAAGTGGGGATCTATGACGTCAAAGGGAGGCAAGCACCGCCTCTGCAGAAGAAGATCAACGCCTACTTCATCACGGCCTGTTTAGCCCCGCCCACCGATTCACGCATGACATGCAATAGAATAGGTAGCCTAAGTAACATAGGCCTACGTGGTGTTAAACCAGATCGAGCTACCAAGCAATAAACATGCCGTTGAGGATTACAAAATACTGTGCAGTGCCTGGGCTCGACAGTAATGCAACATGAGTAACTGTGTTCATTCTAATGCCTGATCTGAAATAATGATTCATGTACAGTCAGATGTTCTTTGTCTGTGTCAGTAAATCAAACCAGTGACTAAACGTCAACTTGCGTTGTTTCTCTTAGTAGGATGAAAATAATCTGTTATTTAACGGTGATTCAATTCTATAAAGAAAGCGATCAAAGAAAGCTCCCTTTGCAATCGCGCGCTGGAGCTGTCAATCAAACAGCGGGTTTATCAGTGACGCGTTTATCAATGACTCCCGTTTTATTCAATGAATCTCTTAACTATATCACGTTTGCACTGTTAGTGAAGATGAAAGCATTCGTTAGTGTGCAGAAACTGAGTTGCAATGACGAGATCACTGCTTTCATGCGCTCAGCATGTCTGTGATCGGCTACAATGTTCATCTCTGCAACCTTTCATGCTACGATCTGAATATAATGCCACAGATCTGAATATAATGCCATAGATCTAATTATAATGCCATAGATCTGAATATAATGCCATAGATCTAATTATAATGCCATAGATCTGAATATAATGCCATAGATCTGAATATAATGCCATAGATCTAATTATAATGCCACAGATCTGAATATAATGCCATAGATCTAATTATAATGCCATAGATCTGAATATAATGCCATAGATCTAATTATAATGCCATAGATCTGAATATAATGCCATAGATCTGAATATAATGCCATAGATCTAATTATAATGCCACAGATCTGAATATAACGCCATAGATCTAATTATAATGCCATAGATCTGAATATAATGCCATAGATCTTAATATAATGCCATAGATCTAATTATAATGCCACAGATCTGAATATAATGCCATAGATCTAATTATAATGCCATAGATCTGAATATAATGCCATAGATCTGAATATAATGCCATAGATCTAAATATAATGCCATAGATCTAATTATAATGCCACAGATCTGAATATAATGCCATAGATCTAATTATAATGCCATAGATCTGAATATAATGCCATAGATCTGAATATAATGCCATAGATCTAAATATAATGCCATAGAGCTAAATATAATGCCATAGATCTTAATATAATGCCATAGATCTGAATATAATGCCATAGATCTAAATGTAATGCAACACTTTTCACGATTAGTTAACCATGAGAGCTGTAATAGTAAAAACACACTAAAAAAGAGAGTAATACTTAGCTATTTCAAATGGAAAGACGTTAGCCAATCACAGCAGTGGGCGTTTACACTGAAGTCTCACAGCAGCCAATCACAGCAGTGGGCGTTTACACTGAAGTCTCACAGCAGCCAATCACAGCAGTGGGCGTTTACACTGAAGTCTCACAGCAGCCAATCACAGCAGTGGGCGTTTACACTGAAGTCTCACAGCAGCCAATCACAGCAGTGGGCGTTTACACTGAAGTCTCACAGCAGACACTCCCCTTAAAACAGAGCGTTCAAACCAGAGGGCTAAAATCAGGGTAGGAAAAATGCCTTTTATTTATAAATTATGACAATTTTTGATGTAAAAAGCATTCTAACATTATAAGTGCACCCCAGGAAACATCATAAAACAATAAAACAACACAGTTCATGACCCCTTTAAGTTTGATCTTTTTAAAGACAACACTTGTCAGATTATTGCTGAAGTGAAAAAAGTTTTAAAAAGTAAAAGAGTTATACAATTTTACATTTATTGTTATGAAAAATGCACAAAAATACCATTTTAAATTTTGATATTGTCACAGTCACGTTTAGTTTCAGTTTGATTGGACTTTCAGTTTGTTTGTATCTGTCACATGTTCCTTTGTTCTGTTTCCCGCCACTCGTCTGTCTCCCTGGTTACCATCATCATTAGTTCATTTGTGTCAGCTGTGATCTGTTAATTATCCTCGTTTGTATTTGCTATTTAAGTTCCTCCTGTTCACTCTGTCCTTGTCCGATCTCAGTTATGTTTAAGTGTGTTGTGCTGTTGCCTGTCTTGCCTTTATTGGAGATTAAACCACGTTTGGAATTGTATCTGCCTGTCTTCGTCTTCCTGCCTGCACACACCCGTGACAGATATGAAGTATATATTTCCCCAAAAAAACTGCGAGAAAATCAAAGCCATTGTTCCAAATTTGAGGTTGATATCTCCAAAAATTAGCTTTTAGTCAGATTTTGTTTGGGCGCAGTACCAAATGTCTCCATTAGATGAAATTCGTCTCCCATTAATTTCCATTGCGCTAATTTTTGACTGCGAGGAATACAAGTGTGACTATTTTAGGACCATTTAACCTTTTCAAATCATGTCCATGTTTTTGTGTGTGTGTGTGTTTACACAGCAAGTGCCAAAACCTTTACCAAGTTTTGTATCATTCCGATGAAGTAAAAATTCGTTCAAAATGACCAAACAGCACCAGAAGGTTAATACCAACCAAATCAATTCAGCAGTGGCGTGTAACGCAGTCACTCCTACTAGACTTTGACGGGTTGAATTTTATATATAATATATAATTTTTTTAATCGTAGTCTTTTAAAAAGGCATCTGAAATAATATCGATACTGAAATATCTGAAACGCTTCCAATACTCATTTTCCTCAGAATAGACACACAATATCAGCGTTTCCTCATCTCTCCGACTGTGAGCGACACACAAACCTGCCTCCCATCTCTCACTCGTTTCATTTGCTCCAGATGAATATTGTTGCTGTTACAAGGCTTGAATTTCGGCGTGGGATTCTGCGTATTGCACATAATTTTACTCATTCCCGCAGATTTTGTGCTCACACCAAAGTGTCGCACATAAAGCCGCCTCTCAGCTCTAAATTGAGTTCTTTTTCGCTGCTTATTGCGCTTAAACAGTATAAATAATAATGTAAAAATGCCGGTCTTGGTGAGTATTCTTGTAAACACAGTCAGTTCTGTTTTAAGTGAATGTAAACAGTTGAGAAAGAAAACGCATGTGTAACAGTGTAATGGATCCGTGCGTCAGGTCTTAAAGTGACAGCAGGTTTAAGTGACACCAAATTATGAGATAATATTAAAAAGTATCTACAGTGGGGAGAACAAGTATTTGATACACTGCCGATTTTGCAGGTTTGCCCACTTACAAAGCATGTAGAAGTCTGTCATTTTTATCATAGGTACTCTTCAACTGTGAGTGACGGAATCTAAAACAAAAATCCAGAAAATCACATTGTATGATTTTTAAGTAATTAATTTGCATTTTATTGCATGACATAAGTATTTGATACATCAGAAAAGCAGAAATTAATATTTGGTACAGAAACCTTTGTTTGCAATTACAGAGATCATAAGTTTCCTGTAGTTCTTGACCAGGTTTGCACACACTGCAGTAGGGATTTTGGCCCACTCCTCCATACAGACCTTCTCCAGATCCTTCAGGTTTCGGGCTGTCACTGGGCAATACGGACTTTCAGCTCCCTCCAAAGATTTTCTATTGGGTTCAGGTCTGGAGACTGGCTAGGCCACTCCAGGACCTTGAGATGCTTCTTACGGAGCCACTCCTTAGTTGCCCTGGCTGTGTGTTTTGGGTCGTTGTCATGCTGGAAGACCCAGCCACGACCCATCTTCAATGCTCTTACTGAGGGAAGGAGGTTGTTGGCCAAGATCTCGTGATGCATGGCCCCATCCATCCTCCCCTCAATACGGTGCAGTCGTCCTGTCCCCTTTGCAGAAAAGCATCCCCAAAGAATGATGTTTCCACCTCCATGCTTCACGGTTGGGATGGTGTTCTTGGGGTTGTACTCACCCTTCTTCTTCCTCCAAACACGGCGAGTGGCGTTTAGACCAAAAAGCTCTATTTTTGTCTCATCAGACCACATGACCTTCTCCCATTCCTCCTCTGGATCATCCAGATGGTCATTGGCAAACTTCAGACGGGCCTGGACATGCGCTGGCTTGCGTGCGCTGCAGGATTTTAATCCATGACGGCATAGTGTGTTACTAATGGTTTTCTTTGAGACTGTGGTCCCAGCTCTCTTCAGGTCATTGACCAGGTCCTGCCGTGTAGTTCTGGGCTGATCCCTCACCTTCCTCATGATCATTGATGCCCCACGAGGTGAGATCTTGCATGGTGCCCCAGACCGAGGGAGATTGACCGTCATCTTGAACTTCTTCCACTTTCTAATAATTGTGCCAACAGTTGTTGCCTTCTCACCAAGCTGCTTGCCTATTAAATTATACATTGTGGTTTTCTGGATTTTAGATTCCGTCTCTCACAGTTGAAGAGTACCTATGATAAAAATTACAGACCTCTACATGCTTTGTAAGTAGGAAAACCTGCAAAATCGACAGTGTATCAAATACTTGTTTATGTATATGGCAGTTTTTCCCCATGGTATCAATGTCAAAATTGTGGCCAGTGAAAATGCTGAGTGGCTAGTAACTTTGGAAAAACACTAGCCACAGTGTCATCTGAAGATTTTAGATCCAGTCACTGTTCTCCACTGGAGTGGCTCATGTTTTGTGTTCTACTCGCGACCGAAACGCTCCGTTCTCCACCTGGATATAAAAGCTGCTGTCGGTTAATGAAGATTTGAAGGATTAACTCCGGACTTGATTGGACTCTTGTCGTGTCAAAAGTGATGACTTTTCTGTTTTATGGACGTCGCCATCTTTGATATTACTTTGCTCACTGATGCTATGGTTAATAGTAAGAGAATATGGGCTTGACTCTCGTTGCATGTATATACAGACAGTATTCGAGACGCTACTGTTAGTTGCTGTGTGACCGTTTCGAGACTCATACCTGTAAGTAAACGCGGTTGTGAATCCATAAAACTAACAGTGTGAATGTAGCCTTATGAATGTTGTTTTAGTATCATTGAGATACTACTATAGATTTTATAGTAACACTTTAGTATGGGGAACACATATTCACTATTACCTACGACTTTTGCCTCAATAAACTCCTAATTCACTGCTTATTAATAGTTAGTAAGGCAGTTGTTAAGTTTAGGTATTGGGTAGGATTAAGGGATGTAGAATATGGTCATGCAGAATAAGGCATTAATATGTGCTTTATAAGTAATAATAAACAGCAAATATCATAGTAATATGCATGCTAATAAGCAACTAATTAATAGTGAGAATTGGACCCTTAACTAAAATGTTACCAATTTTATTAATTGTCTTCTGTAGAGATGCTTTACAGCTGAATGAAGCTTGTTTCATAATTTGATGAACTTTGCACAATTATTGAACTAAACTGAAACAAAACTGGGTTCAATTCATAACTAATGAACTTTGCAACATTGACACAGTTATTGAACTAAATTGAGCCAAAAAATGACACTATTGTCTTTTTAGAGCTGCTTTACAGCTGCATTCATTTCATAACTTTGCAACATTAATTATTTTCTTTTCCTGTTTATATTGTAAAGCTGCTTTGAATTCAATTGTATTGTATAAAGCGCTATAGAAATAAAGGTGACTTGACTTGATATTTTGAATTACATTTCCTGTTTTCATTTTAGTACTTTTCTTGTGTTTTTAGAACTTTTAATATTTCATTTAAAATAACAAAAATATTTTACACACTCTAAAAAAAGCTGGGTTGATTCAACCCATGTTTGGGTCAAATATGGACAAACCCAAATGTTGGTTTAATTTTTTTAAATTACATTTTTAACCCAACGATTGGGTTTACCCATATTTGACCCAAACATGGGCTGAATCAACCCAATTTTTTTTAGTTAACTACAATAACCCTGATGCAATGCATTAAAAACCTCTCAGAGTATAATATTCATCTCAATATAAAGTCCGCCTCGGGTGGCAATCAAGCGAGGAGGAAATGGACCATTCCACCAATGGAGGTCATTCAACATTCAGTCACGTTCTGCGGTGATCTATGTAATGTTGGACTTTTTACCCCCTTCAATCACTTTGATAGAGGGTTTAACCTCTGACCCATGATGTCATCGGCCGGTCAGGTGGCTTCAGCCTTCATTATGCGCTGATGATGTAGCTGAGGGCTGGAGGTTTACTAGAAACACCAAGAGGTTTCATTAAACACACGGACACAGCTGTCGAAGTGCAGACTCAACGAGGCCTGCGAGTGTTTCTCGCCTTTCTCACCCAACAGGTATGACGTTTTAATCGCAGGAAATGCTTACAGCCGGTTAGCTCTAATCAGAGAGACGGACGCTCAGGCACTTTCTGCTGATGTAATGAGTGAAGTCGTACCGTTCTGTAGATGACGCAAATTGGTACGGAGCCATTTTGGCGAAAAGCATCCTCAACATTCCTTTTAGTCTGTGTCCGTGTGTTTTTACAGCACAAAGGTGTTTGATAACACTTCAAAAAATTATTTTGATTTCCAATACAAATATCCAAACATTCTTAAGTCAAGATAGATTTACTTGAGAAGCAAAATGGCTTATGAGATATTAAGTATTGTTTCCTGAAAAATGTATCAAATGAAGTGAGTTTATGCTGGGGTCAGAAAAAATAATCTTGTTTTTACATTTGAATTAATTGTATTTTTCTGACATCAAGCTTTCGTCGCAAAATATAAACTATATTATCGTCCAGCTCTAATCTGCTAAATGTGACTATGAAGATATTAAGGTAAGCATAAACATCATGATTTTCTGTAAAGCTGCTTTGAAACAATGTGTATTGTGAAGCGCTGTATAAATACATTTGAGTTGAGTTGAAACAACCATACAAATGGCATGTGTGTTCGGCCTCTCTCGGGTCTCTGAAGTCTCTGTTATTTTCTTCCAGGCATCGTCTGAACCTCCAAAACATCATCTAGGGCAATAAAAAGATAACAGATGAGCTCATGGACATAAACATCACACCGGTGTGCTTGTGTTGTGTTTATGGCTTACATAAGGAGGCCATTAAATAAAATAAAATAAAATGTTTTATATTTTCTTTTATTTATTATTTTCTTTTAATTTGTTTTATATATATATATATATATATATATATATATATATATATATATATATATATATATATATATATATATATATATATATTTTATCAAATAAAATCATTTATTTTATTTTTATTGTATTATTTATTTTTGTATTTTATTATTTATATTTATTGTATTTTAATTTATATATTATTTTCTTTTTTATATTTAAAATAATTTACTTTATATTTTATTTTATTGTATTGTATTTTATTTATTATTTTATTTTTTATATTTTATTTTATAAAATAAATAAATAAAATAAAATAAAAAATAAAATAAAAAAAGCCACGTGGCAATGCTGGTACTTTCCAGGCCATTGCTATTCAGTTACTAAGATGTTGTGAAGGCGAATGTTTTTCTCTTTATACAGTACCGGACAAATGTTTGTGTGCTGTAAGGGTCAACCCTGAGACAGATGGTGACAGACGTGAACCTCAGACAACTGGAGAACGCACGGCTCAGCATTTGTTATCCTGCTGAATTCAGAGCGCCAGTTGCTCCAGTCACATGTTTAAATCCCACATTCAACCGCACACAGCTGATGGCTCGCTTTTCAATATCGTACTTGCAGCCAAATTTTAAAGTGCATGAAATACTTTTGTTAATTGTTTCACTGGTATACAACAATGGTCTAAGACAATTTATAAAATTTAGATCAGTGGTTTTGCTTCAGAACAACATATTGGACATTGAGTAGCGAGCGCAGTATCAAAATTGTATATTGTACAAAAGTAGCAAAATGTCTTTAAAATCAAACATGAACTGGAACAGAAACATCAGAGGGCCAACAGTAGCAAAAATATTAACATGAGGGAGGGTGAAAAGGAAAATCAACAATTTTGTAGTAAACGCATACACAACAGCAGAAGTGTGATTTACCAGCAAACCAGGATTATTATTAACTAAAACTAAAAAATGTTGTTCATTGAAATAAAGCTGAAATAAAATAAAATATAAATATTAGACAAAATTTAGAAATGTTGCATTGGCAACTACTGAAATAAGTTCAAGTTGCACTAAAATTACAACAAAAAAAACTGAATTCTAAAAATAAAATAAAAATAAATTGAACCTAAATAGTAATATTAAAAAGTAAACAAATAAAAGTAACAAAAGCACATATGTGAAATGAAATATAAAAATAAAAGCTAATTCAAAATATTAATAAAATGTATATAACTGTATATACTGCTGTCAAATCGATTAATCCTATATAGCACAAAAGTTTTTGTTTATATAATATATGTATGTGTATATATATATATATTTATATTATATTATAATGATATGTTATCATTAATCAATTTGACAGCACTAAATATAAATATAAATAATATTAAAATAACACTGTAAAAAACAAAACAAAGTAAATACAAATAAAAAAATTAAATAAATAAATTAAATTAAATTAAATAAAAAGCCACCGTGGTAATGCTGGTACTTTCCAGGCCATTGTTATTCAGTTACTAAAGTTTTAATTTTATTTATTATTTATTTTACTTTATTTTATTTTAAAATATAAAAAAAAATAAAATAAAATACAATAATAAATAAAATTAAATGGCCAAAATATTGTATTACTATTACTTAACTATATTAAAAAGTGACTGAATGTGCACAAAAAAAAACAAAAGCAGATTTGATTGGATAAACAGCCTTATTATTTTGCTATTATGTAACTATGAATTATATGGTTAGTAGCATTTTATTATTTGCTTTTAGAATAGTTTTCCCCCTGCTATCAGTGATCGATCAGAACAGACCTGTGAAACTATTCTAGGCCTTGATTTTCCTCACATGGGAGTGGACGACATTTTAAACACGGTACTATTCATTCCTTTAGGCATAAAACTCGAAATCAAACATTAATTAGTGTACCATCTTAAAGTAGGAATTTTTACTGTGTTTACTTCCTTAAAGAAATGAGAGAATTCAACAGGACTTGTCAGGAAACGACTGTGGCTAGCAGAGGAAGATTAGGGGTCGGTCACAGCGGTCCCTTTTGAATTACAGTGTGCAGAAAAGGAGCACTGTTCATTTAATTACCCCCAAATTAGGGGAAAACATATGATCCAATCATCTAGCCTTGGAATTAGATCATGCGTTATGACATCATCGCTGTGTCTGATTCTCTCTGTCTGACTGACTGAAGCTTGTTAAGGAAAGTTAGATTAATATATTAAATCATGCACGCTTGTTTTTGCAGTGGTCAAATTAGTCTCTGTGTTGTGTAGAGTAGTTTCCTTGTCTTTATGGTTTCTCTTCCACCAGCACTAAACTTAAACTTGTATTAGAAGTCATTTATCATTCACTGTAAACCCGAATAAGTTGGCAAAACTCAAAAAAATTTAGGCAATCAGTTAAGAAATTTTAAGTTAAAGTAAGCAGAACTTGCAGATTTTTATTTTGTAATCATACATTTTAATTACTCTGAACTTTAAATATTTGAGTAAACTAATTCATACGTTTAACTTGAATATGTCATGTAATCTCACACTTGTAGTAGTGGAAACTAGCTTTAATTAGCTAATTCAATAAATGCCACCTTGGTAATTGGTTACACAATGCTTTGGTATCATTAGCATTAGCATAGCACTTGCTAAATGAGGAAAGCAATATAATACATTTAACATATATCAGTTCTCAAACTAAGCTCACGCTCCACTCGTCACATGATGGAAACTCCCCAAAAAAACAACATAACAGAAACTCTTCTAAATTAGCATTACATTAAACACTACTAAATCTCCCACTTAACATTAATCTTGCACAAAATAACACAATATAACACTTAATTTTGGCATTTACTCTCCTTTTGAGTGTCATGGCAAAGCATGCTGGGAAATAGAAATCCCAGCCCAGTTTCAGTTAAATTTAAGTTAGTCTAAATTAAAAGAAACAAGTTCATAAAACTCAAAACAATGACACAATTCAGATTACTTAAAATGTGTCAGTTTTGAGAACTCAGAAGAAAAAGAAAGTTCTCTTTCATAGGTTCACTCAACGCTGCGAAGCTATGACGCAATGGGAACGCCCCCTGGGTGTGCCGATTGTCTGAAGCCCTTATAGAATCACGGCAATTCATTGGCTGATGGCGCGGGCGCCGCCCCGACGCTCTTACGTCGTCATATTATACTGGCGTGCGCACCATCTGCTCCTCAGATTTCTCTGCCTTCACGAAGCGGCCATTTCTAGCCCTTCGGTTTCAGTTTTTCTGGTCCAAATATATTGGAATTCATACAACTTTCGTCACCAGCACTTCAGCGACTGCGGATAGTGGAACTTTGTTCTCCTTGCGGTGAAGTGTCATGGAGTTTCGTCGCTGCCTGCCGCCGTGCACTCGCTTTATTGAGAGTGACGACCCTCACAGTAAGTGTGTTAAATGCTTGGGGTTTTCACACACGCGCGAGGCGGTTCAGGGCTCTTCTAAGTGCAAATTCTGTGATAATCTCCTTCTCAAAACCCTCCGCTCTAGGCTCGCGGTGTTTGAGAAGGAGTCATCCATTTTCCCCCGTCGCGCTCCCGAGGCTGCGGAGGCCTCCCTCGGATCCGCGACCTGGGGTTCGGATGTAGAGCTCGAGGATGTGGAGTGCGAGCAGACAGGCCTCGCCCTTTCTCTCTCTCCCTCTCCCGAGCACGTGCGCGGGGTTCCGCCGGTCGAGTTTTCACACGACTACTTATGTCCTAGCCCGGAAGCGCGCGAGTCAGTTTCTTTCGGGCTAGATGATGTCGTTTTCACTGCAGTGTCCGACTCCGAGGATTTCGGGCCTGCTTTAATTGACGACGTTTGACTAACGCGGCAGCCGCTGACTTCACCAACCTCATTGGTTCGGTGGAGCAGGGCTATTCCGCCATCCCCTTGGTTGAAGACACGCTGGCCACTCACCTTTCTCCTTCCTCGGCTCCTTCGTGGAAGCCTCGTCCTCTCCTTCCCACTAAACCATGTAGGACCACTTCCACCCTTATCGGGAAGTCCTACACTGCAGCCGGTCAGGCAGGCATGGCCCTTCATACTATGGCCATCCTCCAAGCCTACCAGGTGGATGTTCTGAAGGAAATGGACGAGGGCGGCGGCTTGACACCGGAAGTGGTCAAAGAGCTGCGAAAGGCCACAGATTTGGCCTTAAGAGCCACAAAACACACTGCTCGTGCCATAGGACGTTCAATGGCGGGCGCGGATGGCGGCAGAGCGCCACCTGTGGCTCAATCTCACAGAAATCCGTGATAAGGAGAAGGTCTTCCTACTGGACGCCCCAGTCTCTCAGTCTGGACTGTTTGGGGAGGCGGTCAACACGGTGGTTGAGAAATTTCGAGCCGCCAAGTCCGAGTCGGCTGCTTTCAAGCAGTTTATGCCTAGGAGGGCTAGGGACTCTTCCAACCCTTCCCCCTCTCAGTCCAGAGAGCGTCCCTCTTTTAGGAAAGAGTTCTCTGGTAGGAGGAGTGACCAGGGTCATCCCCCACCCACCACGGTCTGGGGAGCTCGTGGTCGCCCATTTCCTCACCAACGACCTCATAGGTGCATTGATCCGAAGTGGCCCAGCAAACCTTCCGCTTCGGCTCCTTCGAGTCGCTCCTGACCCTCAGGTCAGAAAAAGGAGAGCTCCACCTTACGTTCGAGGTTGGGTCAGACCGCACAAGCGTTTCTGCCCACCTCTCGCCAGCTCTCCTTATCCAGCCCTGCCACTTTCGCTGCCCAGCGCGTTTCGAAGTGCAGAGCTGGATCGACCCACACCTCTTCCGGTGCTGAAGGAAGGAGACGCGTCTTGCTTTCTCCCCTCACGTCCGATTGGCCTGCTATCCGCCGCTCGCTTAGACGGAGACATGTTCGGTTTTCTCCAGGAGTAGGTAGGACCTACTTTTTCCACTCAGACCGGGACATCTCACACTCCGCATCAGGATGCCAAGCGCTCTCCTTCGTGGTTGACCACGACCCTCAAGGATCAGCTCGACACCCTATCTCAGGTATGTCCACTGCACCTCAGCACTCCGCTTCCTCTGTCACATTTCTTCCACGAGTGGAAATGTCTGCCAGGGGTATCACCTTGGATCCTCCGCACAGTTCAGTCCGGTTTCACGCTTCAGTTCTGTCGCAACCCCCGCTTCGACGGGGTTATTCCTACTGTAGTAAACAGCGCCTCAGAGGCTTCTGTACTACAACAGGAACTTGCTTCTCTCCTCCAAAAAGGAGCGATAGAAGAGGTCCCTTCAACGGAAATAGAACACGGCTTCTTCAGCCGTTACTTCCTGGTTCCGAAGAAGGACGGTGGACTGCGACCCATTCTAGACCTTCGCCGTCTGAATTTCTCCCTTTACAAAGGGAAGTTCAAGATGTTAACGCTGAAGGCTATTTTATCTCAGATACGTGCGGGGGACTGGTTCGTTACGATAGACCTGAAAGATGCCTACTTCCATATTCAGGTCGTCCGACGACACAGGAAGTTCCTTAGATTCGCCTTTGGAGGGAGGGCTTATCAATACAAAATCATTCCCTTCGGCCTCGCCCTGGCGCCGAGGACTTTCACAAAGTGTATGGATGCTGCTCTGGCCCCATTGAGGCTCCAGGGCATCCGTATACTCAATTACCTGGACGATTGGCTCATCCTGGCCCACTCCAGGGAGTTGGTGACTTGTCACAGAGACATTGCTCTTCAGCACATTCAGTCTCTTGGCTTGAGAGTGAACACCGACAAGAGTGTTCTCACCCCATCTCAGCAGACCACCTTCTTAGGAGTTCATCTGGATTCCGTTCTGATGCAGGCCCGTCTGGCCCCTGCCCGGATTTCCAGTCTCGTTTCATGTTTGGCCCACTTCAGGCTCGGCCATCATGTTTCTGTGGGTACCTGTCGCAGGCTCCTGGGCCTCATGGCTGCAGCTTCCCCGGTGCTTCCCCTGGGGCTGCTTCATATGAGGCCCTTCCTCTGGTGGATGAAGCTCTTAGGCACCCGATCTACAGGATCGGCTCTTCGCCTACTGAAGGTGTCACGCGGTTGTTCCCGCGCCCTGTCAGTATGGCGGGACCCTCTCTTTCTCCAGAAAGGGGTCAACATGGGGGCTGTTTTACCGTCGCCAAATAATTACAACGGACGCCTTTTTGACCGGCTGGGGCGCGGTATTCGAGGGCAGACCAGCATGCGGAGTCTGGGAGGGGGAGGTTCTCTCTTGGCACATAAACTGCCTAGAGCTGAGAGCTGTCTCCCTGGCCCTTCGGCACTTTCTCCCCTCTCTCAGGGGACATCACGTCATCGTCAGGACGGACAACATGGCGGTGGTGTCTCATGTGAATCGCCAAGGGGGCTCACGGTCGCGCACCCTGGACAGGCATGCGCGCCGTCTCCTCATGTGGGCTCAGGACAAACTCCTGTCCCTGAGAGCAGTCCATGTACCCGGGATCTTGAACCTCGCAGCAGATTTTCTGTCGAGGCAGAAGCTCAGGTCGGGGGAATGGATGTTCAACCCTCAAACAGTATCCCAGATTTGGGAAGTGTTTGGCAGAGCGGAGGTGGACCTCTTTGCCTCGAAAGAGTCGTCCCAGTGCCAGCTCTGGTTCTCTCTGAGCTCCCCAGCGCCGTTGGGGATAGATGTGTTCGCGCACCCATGGCCCAGACTAAAGCTCTATGCATTCCCACCCGTCAAATTGATTCCGGCGGTTCTGTGCAGGGTGAGGGAGAGCGGAGTCAGTCTCCTGCTTGTAGCCCCATTCTGGCCGTCCCAGACCTGGTTCTCAGAGATGGTTCTCCTTCTGGACTCCCCCTCCTGGGAGATTCCAGTCAGAGAGGACCTATTGTCTCAGCTTCAGGGCAGGATTTGGCATCCTCATCCCGAGATTTGGAAGCTGTGGGTATGGCCCATTAAGGGCCGTTAGCTCTGAGCGCTGGTCTTCCTGTCGATGTTCAGGAGACCATTGCGAGTGCGAGAGCCCCTTCCACTAGGAGACTCTACTCCTCCAAGTGGAAGGTTTTCGAGTCATGGTGCTCAACCCATGCGGTGGACCCAGTTAGCTGCCTGGTGGGTTCAGTACTGGAGTTCCTGCAGGAGAAGTTTGCCGCTGGAGCAGCAGCTACCACCCTTAGGGTTTACGTCGCTGCCATTGCTGCTCGTAGGGAGTTGGATGAAGTCCCTCTGGGCAAACATAGGTTAGTCTCGTCATTTGTGCGAGGGGTTAGGCGCCTGAGACCAGCACGCTCCCCTGGTATTCCCTCTTGGGACCTTTCAGTTGTCCTGGAGGGGCTAACGGAGGCTCCCTTTGAGCCCTTGGAGTCGGCTCCAGAGCGGATTCTGACTCTCAAGGTTGCCCTTTTGTTGGCCTTAACCTCTTTGAAGTGAGTGGGCGACCTACAAGCTCTCTCTGTTAACGAGGCATGTATGGATTTCACTCCTGGTCTGGTCAAGGTAACCCTAAGACCCAGGCCAGGATATGTGCCCAAAGTTATGTCCACATCGTTTCGTTCTCAAGTTATCACCCTTCACTCTTTCCACTCCCCTCCTTTCGCCTCTGAAGAGGATGAAAAGCTTCATTTGCTCTGCCCTGTCCGAGCATTGAAGTTTTATGTAGATCGTTCTGGTGGTTGGAGAAAATCAAATCAGCTCTTGGTATGTTTCGGTGTCGGCCGCCACCTGGGTGACAGAGGCTATTTCGCTGGCATATGAGGTGCGTTGTCTACCTTCACCTCTCAGCATTCAGGCGCATTCTACCAGAAGTGTGGCTTCCTCTCAAGCACTTTTTAGAGGGGCTCTTCTGGGGGACATTTGTGTAGCGGCAGGTTGGTCCTCCCCGCACACTTTTGTCAGATTCTATAGCTTGGATCTCGACATGGCTCCGGGTTCGCATGTTCTATCCGCTTGATCCGGCCATGTTTGTTATCTGGTATTCTTTGAGCCAGATATGGCAGCGCTTAGCTTGGCGTGTGTGGTATATCGTTCCCATTGCGTCATAGCTACGCAGCGTTGAGTGAACCTATGAAAGAGAACGTGTCAGGTTACTGGTGTAACCTATGTTCTCTGAATACGGAACAAGACGCGCGCGCCAGTATAATATGACGACGTAAGAGCGTCGGGGCGGCGCCCGTGCCATCAGCCAATGAATTGGCGTGATTCTATAAGGGCTTCAGACAATCGGCACACCCAGGGGGCGTTCCCATTGCGTCATAGCTTCGCAGCGTTGAGTGAACCTATTCAGAGAACATAGGTTACACCACTAACCTGAGACGTTCTAAATACTCATAAAAGTTCATTTGCTTGAACTAATTTGTTTAATTTGAGTTGGCTCTACTCAAACCAATTAATTATTTTGAGCGTTAGGGTTTACAGTGTATTATTACAATCACCAAGAAGAAGTTTGAGAGATATAGAAACATGTTTGGGAATGGCTGGATTAAAGCCACATGTCAACATGAGTATGAATGCTAGAGGCCATGACGAAAACAACATCACAGCAGAGGAACGCCAGCCACACACACAAACACACTCAGTTGTTGTTCATTGGATTGTATGTTATTTGTAGGGTGTGGAGATTCACAGATGCGTGTGTTCTGATACTGTACATGTGTAACTGCATACAGACCTTACGTGCCAGAGAAACAAGCGCGCAGACATCTTTATAATTGTCTTTGAACTTCTGTTTTGCGGTAGCTCCAGAGATTATAGGGAGTTGAGAGGGTCTGGGGTTTTAACATCATTCACTCTTATTTTAGTCTGCTTAATATGTAAAAATGCAAAACGTTTCTTTTCACATCAAATTCAGTTATGATTTACATAAATAATGTCATATTTTCAATTCAAAATGGTGAAATTTCATAAAAAAAAATGTCAAGTAGTTTGCATCACTTGATATAACTGTTGGTCACTGGACGTTTTTATAGTGGAACAGTTTTCAAATATTAAATGTTTAGCTACTTACATCTTACGACGCACTCGGCACTAACAGTAAGCCCCGCCTTCTTTGATTTGATTGGCCATCTCACTCATTCTGACAGACAGGCGCTGTTAGACCGCTGAGGCAGACCAACCTAAAAAAGGTAACATTTTACTTTTGTCATCCTAGCAACAAACAGAGCGGTGTGTAATGGAGTACAGCAGAGCAGCATCAAGCATCAAGCATCAAGGGAGGGGACACTATATCGAGTCCAGCCTTTAGTTTAAACTGATAAAGTTTGTTTTAAACACGTTTTCCCCTATAAACTCCAGTCATGCAGCAGCTCTTCTGCCACTCAGTCCTGGCTGGAAAGTGACGGTGATGCATACCCTCTATTGTTTAAAGCCAAGATGACACCAAATTGAAATGCTAAAATGTTGGGACGGACAACAGACAACTGAAGCTCTGTTCCTCTACCGGCAAACCTAATAAATGCAGAAATCTCTTTTCTTTTTACTGTTTACCATGTGGTCTGTAGACATGCCAATAAACACACTGACAAAGATCTTAACTTGGGCAAACTTGCCTCTGCAATCCATGCGCTATCCAAGTAAGTTCAGTCGGCGGCCATCTTGGTTATAGTTCCTCCCTGTGTAAGTGCCTATGTTAGAAAGGTTAAAATTGTGCATAATTTCATAAATAATATTTCATTCATTTATTTATTTATTTTACAAAATTCTACTGACAAAACTCATGCATTTTTAACTACATGTTGTCATATGAACAACTAATCTGACGCAGCTTTGGAGTTTGTTCTCTAAAAAGAATCGACTCGTAACGGTAATGCCGGCTCTTAATAATCATACGTTCGGGGATCAGTACAGGATAGAAACTATTCAGCAACAATCTATCCCATTCTGTCGCTTTATCTTTCTCGTTTATAAAGTTTTATTGGTTTATACAACAGTAAATGATGGCACTGGTGATGGACGTGCCTTACCATGTTAAAAGCCTTTACTTAATAATTAATTTGTTACATTTATATAGCGCTTTTCTAGGCACTCAAAGCGCTTAACATATAGAAGGGGGGAATCTCCTCAACCACCACCAATGTGCAGCATCCACCTGGATGATGCGACGGCAGCCATCTGACTTTTCTCTCTCACATGACGTTTCACAGCCTGTCCATCATTCAGCGAGTGTTTAAAGCAGCGGAGCATCTGTCGCTTTCTGCAGTTGTTATTTACTTGGATTCTTGCAGCAGTTGATGTGGTGTGAGGAGAACAGGAGGACGACTGCCTGCGCTGCCCTGACCTGTGTGTGTGTGTGTGTGTGTATATGTATATATATATATATATATATATGCATGTGAATGTGAGTGTGTGTGTGTGTATGTGAATGAGTGTGTGTGTATATGTGAGTGAGTGTGTGTGTATATGCATGTGTGTGTGTGTGTAATGTGTGTATGTATGTATGTGAGTGTGAGTAAGTGTGTGTGTATACGCATGTGAATGTGAGTGTGTGTATGTAATGTGTGTATGTGAGTGAGTGTGTGTGTATATGTGAGTGTGTTGCGTATATGCATGTGAGTGTGTGTGTGTGTGTGTGTCTGTGTGTGTGGGTGTACGAGGCGGGCATCTCTTATCATGACACACGTGGTCAGATGTGGAATTATTTGTGGTCAAATACTGGCAGATGTCTCTCGTTCAACATCTCAACATATTCTCAATGTTTTTGATGTCCATTAAAGTTCCATTTAATTGATCTAAAATACAGTATAAATTGTGAAATATTATTACAATTTAAAATAACTGTTTTCTATGTGAGTATATAGTAAAGTGTAATTTATTCCTGTGATCAAAGCTGAATTTTCAGCATCATTACTCCAGTCTTCAGTGTCACATGATCCTTCAGAAATCATTCTAATATGATGATATGATGCTCAAGAAACATTTATGGTTATTATAAATGTTAAAAACAGTTGTGCTGCTTCATATTTTTGTGGAAACTGTGATCTATTTTTTCAGGATTATTTGATTAATAGTCCAAAAGAACAGCATTTATTAGAAATAGAAATCTTTTGTAACATTTTGTTTACTGTCACTTTTGATCAATGTAATGCTCATGAAAGAATCGTACTAACTGACCTCAAACTTTTGAACAGTAGTGTATATAATTATAACTTCACAGTTACACACAGATGCTCTTGATTTCCATATGTGGATAAAAGGCCAGACGTGTGTAATTAGCTGAAGTCTGTGTGACGTGGTGATGATCTGAATGAAAGGCTGTGAGGGCCGTGTCTGTAATCAGAGGAGGTTCAGCATCATGACAGTGAAGTTCAGGTCTGAAGCAGCTGCTGCTCCACAATCCCTGCATTGTGCTCCACCTCGGCAGCTGGCGCCGCATTTAACGTCAGCAGCCAATCACAGCCCTGCTCAGACATGTTCGGCCCACCTGACAGCAGAAGCTTATTGGACAGCTGAACTCGAACCCTCACCTGCTAGAGCTGTCAATCAAACCCATCAGCTGTTCCTGCTCAAGCAAGGAAGTGGAGAGAGAGACGTTCATCCAACTGGAAATTTCTGATTATTTCTGATAAATCAGGTTATTGCCTCTTTAAAAAAAATGATGGTATCAGATTCAGTTCAATTCAATGCACTTTATTGTCCCCAATGGGGAAGTTTATCTTGGACTCTGGTGCCCACATACATATACACTGATCAAAAGACATAATACACATGCAAAAAAAAACAAAAAAACATTACTTCTATAAAAATACATATTACTTATCTAATCGACGTAGGTACAAAGGATTTCTTAAAACGATTGTATTTGCACATAGGCAGCCTATATCGTCTGCCAGAAGGCAGCAACTCGTATTCTGAATTTAAGTTATGCGAAGAATCTGATACAATCTTGGTAGCTTCCCTGATGACCGACTGCTCATATGAATACTCCAATGATTGGTGCAATACCATGCCACTGAATGATTACTCTCTCTCTCTTATGTGGGTCTATATACTGGGTCAGAGCATCTCCAAAACTGCAGCTCTTGTGGGGTGTTCCCGGTCTGCAGTGGACAGTATCTATCAAAAGTGGTCCAAGGAAGGAACAGTGGTGAACCGGCGACAGGGTCATGGGCGGCCAAGGCTCATTGATGCACGTGGGGAGCGAAGGCTGGCCCGTGTGGTCCGATCAAACAGACGAGCTACTGTAGCTCAAATTGCTCAAGAAGTTAATGCTGGTTCTGATAGAAAGGTGTCAGAATACACAGTGTATCGCAGTTTGTTGTGTATGGGGCTGCATAGCCGGAGACCAGTCAGGGTGCCCATGCTGACCCCTGTCCACTGCCGAAAGTGCCAACAGTGGAAACGTGAGCATCAGAACTGGACCACGGAGCAATGGAAGAAGGTGGCCTGGTCTGATGAATCACGTTTTCTTTTACATCACGTGGATGGCCGGGTGCGTGTGCGTCGCTTACGTGGGGAACACATGGCACCAGGATGCACTATGGGAAGAAGGCAAGCCGGCGGAGGCAGTGTGATGCTTTGGGCAATGTTCTGCTGGGAAACCTTGGGTCCTGCCATCCATGTGGATGTTACTATGACATGTACCACCTACCTAAGCATTGTTGCAGACCATGTACACCCTTTCATGGAAACGGTATTCCCTGGTGGCTGTGGCTCTTTCAGCAGGATAATGCGCCCTGCCACAAAGCAAAAATGGTTCAGGAATGGTTTGAGGAGCACAACGAGTTTGAGGTGTTGACTTGGCCTCCAAATTCCCCAGATCTCAATCCAATCGAGCATCTGTGGGATGTGCTGAACAAACAAGTCCGATCCATGGAGGCCCCACCTCACAACTTACAGGATCTGCTACTAACATCTTGGTGCCAGATACCACAGCACACCTTCAGGGGTCTAGTGGAGTCCATGCCTCGACAGGTCTGTTTTGGCAGCAAAAGGGGGACCAACACAATATTAGGAAGGTGGTCATAATGTTATGCCTGATCGGTGTGTATATGTATATATATATATATATATATAACTTTTTGCCAGTGGTGACATAAGAAAATTTACCGGCCAAAAATATTTTTTACCAGCCATGACAAAAACAGGCACTAATGACACCAAACTTTTAGATACTAGTGAAAATTCACAATCCTCTATTCCAATTTCGATGCCACAGCTAAAACTACTAGCCTAACTAATATAAATAACCATGCAGCCGTCTACTACAGTATCACATCAGACAGTGTATTGTAGTGTCACTGAGGAAAAATTACATTCATTCACTGCTATAGGAGAAGAAGAATTGGCTAAACTTGTTAAATCATCAAAATCAACAACATGTATGCTCGACCCCATACCAACTAAACTACTAAAAGAGAGGCTTCCATCTATATATCATTAATTCATCTTTGTCATTAGGATATGTACCGGAAAACTTTTAAGTTGGCTATTATTAAACCACTTATTAAAAAAACGCAACTTGATCCTACAGAATTAGTCAATTACAGGCCAATCTCAAATCTACCCTTTCTGTCAAAAATACTAGAAAAGGCAGTGTCCTCACAATTATGCTCCTTTTTAGAAAGAAATGGTATCTGTGAGGATTTCCAGTCAGGATTTAGACCGTATCATAGTACTGAGACTGCTCTCATTAGAGTTACAAATGATTTACTCTTATCATCCGATCGTGGCTGTATATCTCTGTTAGTGTTACTCAATCTTAGCGCTGCATTCGATACTATCGACCACAACATTCTTTTGAATAGACTCGAAAATTATGTTGGCATTAGTAGAACTTCATTGGCATGGTTTAAATCATACTTATCTGACCATTATCAGTTTGTAGCAGTAAATGAAGAGATGTCACACCAACACAAGTTCAGTATGGAGTACTGCAGGGCTCAGTGCTAGGACCGTTGCTTTTCACCCTGTACATGCTACCACTGGGAGATATTATTAGGAAGCATGGCGTTAATTTTCATTGTTATGCTGACGATACTCAGCTCTATATTTCTTCACGCCCTGACGAAACTTACCAATTCACAAGATTAACGGAATGCATAGCTGATATAAAAAATTGGATGACTAGTAATTTCCTGCAACTTAATTCAGAAAAAAATGAATTTTTAATCATTGGACAAAAAAACTCCACAAGTAGTAACCTAGAATACTGTCTAACACTCGATGGCTGCTCTGTCAAGTCCTCGTCGTCAGTTAGGAACCTCGGTGTGCTCTTTGATACCAATCTCTCATTTGAAAGCCACGTTTCTAGCATCTGTAAAACTGCATTCTACCATCTTAAAAATATATCTAAATTACGGGACATGCTTTCAATGCAAAATGCTGAACAGTTAGTTCATGCGTTCATGACCTCAAGGCTAGATTATTGTAATGCTCTACTGGGTGGTTGCCCTGCTCGCTTAATAAATAAACTGCAGCTTGTCCAAAACGCAGCAGCTCGAGTTCTTACTAGAACCAGGAAGTATGACCATATTAGCCCGGTTCTGGCAACACTGCATTGGCTCCCTATTAAACATCGTATACATTTTAAAATCTTGCTGATTACTTACAAAGCACTAAATGGTTTAGCGCCCCAGTACTTGAGCGAGCTCTTAACGCATTATACTCCATCACGTCTATTGCGGCCTCAAAATTCTGGCCAGTTGATAATACCTAGAATATCAAAATCAACTGCAGGCGGTCGATCCTTTTCCTATTTAGCACCTAAACTCTGGAACAGTCTTCCTAGCATTGTTCGGGAAGCAGACACACTCTGTCAGTTTAAATCTAGACTAAAAACACATCTCTTTACTCTGGCATACACATAAAACATTTTTAATTTATATTATTCAAATCAGTTAAATGAATGTTTTAGGCTGCATTAACTAGGTCAGCCGGAACCGGGAACACTTCCCATAACACCTGATGTACTCGTTACATCATAAGAAGAATGGCATCTACGCTAATGTTAGTCTCTCTGTTTATCCCGAGGTTTACTGCAGTCGGCCGGATCTGGGCCGTATCCAGACCAGATGGTGGACCTTAGCCTGGACATGATGACCATATCCCTGAAATGTCTGTAGAGACCGTGTCAATTAAAATCCCCCCTGTAAATGCCGCATCGACACGACATCCTCATTAAACCCGTCTCCGGCGTGACGACTCCAATCTTTCGAATAATCCTACGAATATCTATTGATCTAATATGACTTCTGACCTGTAATGTGCCAGAATCATAATCATACACTATTTGTTCGTCGGCCAGAGGAGAACTGGCACCCCGACTGAGCCTGGTTTCTCCCAAGGTTTTTTTCTCCATTCTGGCCCTGAAGGAGTTTTGGTTCCTTGCCACCGTCGCCTTTGGCTTTTGGCTTGCTCAGTTGGGGACACCTAAATTTCAACTATATTACTGATCTGCCCGCATTGACACTATATGATAATTGAAATGAGCTGGATGACATCACCGTTTTCACCAGAGCCGAATCAAATTCTGTTGCATTATTTTCCTGTTACCACTGTGAAGCTGCTTTGAAACAATTGCCATTGTAAAAAGCGCTATATAAATAAAGGTGATTTGATTTGATTTGATAAATTGAATAGCCTACATTTTTAAAGACAAGTAAACGGTAATAAAATAAGGACAAATTACAAGCAATAGCACAAATAAATACAATTTAACAAAGATAAAAATTAAATAAACAGTGCTCTTCAGGCAGGTCTAATAGTTTTCAGGTAGGCTACTGAAATTTAGCTAATAAAGTAGGCTAATCAAATAAATAATACTGCATAGTCTTCATATCCTTTTTAAAGTTCAAGAGCAGTGAGTAATTTTTTTTCTTTGTCATTTGTTGTTTGATTAACATTAAAAACGCAGACAGTAGCAGAATTATTAGGATGCTGTCACTTTTAGAGCGAATGCATGCACGGATCATTGTGTTTGCATTCACTTATGCTGCCATCACGTGCTATCGGAAATTTGTTAATTAAATCACACCTGTCACAGCAGTAGTTCTCCCCGCCACCATGTTTAAAGTTTATGGCGCGCCCATCTCGGGAATTTGGGTATCAAAATTATTTCCGAACTTCCCAGTGGTAAACACGACATCAGAGGGCGTTCATGTGCAATTTAAACCTAGGAAACTCGTATTTACGATAATTCCGATAGCACGTGAAGGCAGCATTAAGACATAACCGACCCTGTTTACTAGGATACTCACCGAGACTGCATTTTTAATTTTGAGTGAATTTGTCCATTCAAGTGCAGGAAAGCATGAAAGAGAGCTAATGGATTCCCTTTCGCATGTTCTAGCGCTTGAATATTTACATTGGAAAGGCTGAAACTTTCGTAATGCAGCACTAACCTGTCAACTGAGCGTCGTTCACGTTTGTTCATGTTCATGTCGTCACAACATTGCATTGTTAGAATTCAAAACATTTTTACCGGCCAACTGGCTGACAGTTTCATATAGTCGCCACGCCGATTTTTACTCGCATTTGGCGCTTGGCCAGTGTTAATTTTAGGACCTGTATATATGTATTCAAAGGTAATTAAAGGTGCACTATGTAACTTTTCCGTCCGCTAGAGGTCGGCTATTCAAAACAAAGGCGTAGCTTGATGACGCCAAGTTTGAGCGCAGAATCTTGGGACATGTGGTCTTCACCTCACAGCCGGTTGAAAAGAATCGGGATAGGACTCAGAAATCATGTTCATGGATGCGATTATTAATGTTACTGTAGTATGAAGCAGAGCAGGACCGAGTGTTGTAGGAGCTGAGCAAGGCCGCTGGAGCGATTGTTAATAAGATGAACGCAACACGCCTCGCGAGCAGCGGGACTTTTATTATGCCACAGTCGCGGGCGCCATTTCCGCTTTTCCGGTCATGAGTATGAGGTAACACAGCTCTGTTTATCATATTAGATACATTTGAGTGTGTTGAAAATGATGTTATGACGTTACTCTGTGCGTTCGCTCGGCGGCTGCTATGACACTTGTTGCACACTGCAGTAAGAGTAAAGCATTTCTGCAAAATAAAACCGGAAACCGAGGGTAACGCAGATATGACGCAATTGACAGGCGACTCCCTCACACGTCCCGGTTCCTTGGTTAAAATAGCAGTTTTCTCACGATTTACAAATAGTTGGAAACATTTGGGATATTGTAAGTACTCAACTGAACAAAATATATAACACTGGCCTAGTGGTTTTTGGATATTTTACTGAAAAAATGTTACATAGTGCACTTTTAAAATAAAACATGATAATATCATGTTTTGTAGGCTACATGTTCACATATTTATTCTGTTTTGTTTTATCTTGTTCTCTAACTAAAACAACTATTAACTAAAACAAACTAAAAGCACAAAAAATGTCATTGCATTACCTGAAGTTAACTGAAATAAAACAAAATATTAAAAACTTTTTTCATCTAGCTGCCAATGCAGCTTTTCTCATTTAAATTTAGTTTAACTTGATGTACTAAAATAACTAAAGCTAAAATAAAAAATTATATAGACATTTAAAAAAACAACTTTTCAAAACAAAATGACTAAAACCGGAACTAAAATTAAAATGACAACAAAATCTGATTCAGAATATTAATAAAAAATAGCCTATAATAGAATTTCAGTGATAGTAAAACAACATGGTTCTCAATTAGACATTTAGTGTTGTTCATAAAATATTAAATTATATTAAAAAAAATATTAATAAAATAATCTGTGTAAGCGTTTCCCATCAGGAGCCTTATTATCATAATAAAAGTTAGTTTGACAATAAAAGTGATTATGATTGATGTTCATACAGTATCATTATGTATGTTTCCAACAAAGATAAGATCAAAAGAGGTTTATATCAGTTTCTGTTGAATAAAAGTAAAAAATAATGCTGTTGTCAAAATCAAGCTGTTGATGTTTAGTGACACTTAATGATACTTTATATGTATATGTTACTTTATGTAATCACTGGCGCGTTCACGAGAGTTACGTGATTTTCCCGAGAGGCGTCTATTCTCACCTAAGCTTACACTACGCCTACATCATCATACGTCAGGTCAGAGGTCACCCTTCCACCAGAACTCCACTCTCTTGTGAACGCACATACGGCCGCTACCGGAAGCCAGTTATTATAGTTTATAAAGTTATAAATATGGATATTTTTTTCACAAAAACACATGGCTTCACTTCAGAAGGCCTTTATTAACCACCTGGAGTCGTGTTATAATGGACGGATGCACTTTTTTGGGCTTCAAAAACTTGCCACTATTCAATGCCATTACAAAAGAGTCAGGACATTTATTAATATAACTCTGATTGTGTTAGGTTGAAAGAAGAAACTCATATACACCTAGGATGACTTGAGGGTGAGTAAATTATAGGATAATTTTCATTTTTGGGTGAATTAACCCTTTAAGTTTAATTTCAAACAGGAAAAAACTTGAAAATCATGAAAGATCATTAAAGAATCGAGTGAACAACTCCATCTAGTGGTACAGGAGTATGAGGACATTACAGACATGACATGAATGAGCAGAAACTGATGCTGGAATTCATGGAGGAGGAGAAAATGACAGATAAAAGTGTCTGAGAAGAACAGAGGGATGATGATTGAGCTGTTAATGATGTAAAGAGATGACGTCCGTCTGCTGTGAATGAATGTGCTGACAGCACTGAAGCTGCTAAGACGGAAAAATGATAGACGGGAATAGACGCTTATTAGATAGACGCTTATGAGAATTACTGTCTGTTCATGCTTCAGTGTTTTTCTTGGTTCCTTCTAAAGTTTTTCTCTCTGAAAGTTTGACACCACAGATACAGTGGTGGTCAGAATTATTGGCACCCCTGGTAAATATGATCAAAGATGGCTGTAAAAAAAAAAATTCTGCATTGTTTATCCTTTTGATCTTTTATTCAAAAAATTCACAAAAATCTAACCTTTCATTGAAGTAAAAGAATTGAAAGTGGGGGGTAAATCACATTATGAAATAAATGCTTTTCTCCAAAACAAGTTGGCCACAATTATTGGCACCCTTTTATTAAATACTTTTTGCAACCTCCTTTTGCCAAGATAACAGCTCTGAGTCTTCTTCTATAACGCCTGATGAGTTTGGAGATCAGAGACCATTCCTCCATACAGAATCTCTCCAGATCCTTCAGATTCACAGATCCATGTTGGTGCTTCTTCTCTTCAGTTCAGCCACTCATTTTCTATAGGGTTCAGGTCAGGGGACTGGGATGGTCATGGCAGAAGCTTCATTTTGTGTTCAGTGACACATTTGTGTGTTGATTTTGATGTTTGTTTTGGATCGTTGTCCTGATGGAAGATCCAACCACGGCCCATTATAAGATTTCTAGCAGAGGCCGTCAGGTTTTGATTTTTTATCTGTTGGTATTTGCTAGAATCCATTATACCATGTATCTGAACAAGATGTCCAGGACCTCCAGCAAAAAAATAGACCCACAACATTAAAGATCCAGCGGTATTTTTAACCGTGGACATGGGGTACTTTTTATCCCTGTTTGCACCAAAGCCATCTGGTGGATTTGCTGCCAAAAAGCTCTTTTTATAGTTTCATCTGATCATAGAACCAGGTCCCTTTTGAATTTCCAGTCGTGTCTGAACTGAATATGCTGGAGTTTGTTTCTGGATGAGCACGAAGGATTTTTCTTGAATCCCTCCCAAACAACATGTGGTGATGTAGGGGTTGTTTGATTTTTTTTTTTTTTAGGCTTTCTGACCCAGAGACTCAACTAATCTCTGCGATTCTCCATCTGTGATCCTTGGAGAGTCTTTGGCCACTCAAACTTTCCTCCTCGCCGTGCATTAGGACGATATAGACACACGTCCTCTTTCAGGCAGATTCATAACATCTTTAGTTGATTGGAACTTCTTAATTATTGCCCAGATGGTGGAAATGGGAATTTTCAATGCTTTAGCTATTTTTCTTACAGCCACTTTCTATTTTGTGAAGCTCAACAATCTTTTGCTGCACATCAGAACTATATTCTGTGGCTTTACTCATTGTGATGAATGATTAAGGGAATTTGGCCTTTGTGTTTCCTCATATTTATACTCCTGTGGAACAAGACATCATGGCTGGACAATTTCATGTTCCTAGTCACCCTGGTGTGCTAAAAAATGTAAATATTAATGAGAATATGCTTCAGAGATATTTTACTCATAAAAAATTCTAGGGGTGCCAATAATTGTGGCCAACGTGTTTTGGAGAAAAGCATTTATTTTGTAATGTGATTTACCCCCCACTTTCAATTCTTTTACTTCAATGAAAGGTTAGATTTTTGTGAATTGTTTGAATAAAAGATCAAAAGGATAAACAATGCAGATTATTTTTTTGCAGCCATATTTGATCATATTTACCAGGGGTGCCAATAATTCTGACCACCACTGTACGAGGACGTAAACATTATTAGTGATACAAAAAAGATAAAAAAAAAAAACAACAACAGAAAAATCTCTTAAAAATAGAATATTCCACATTAAAAAATCAAACATACTGGGTAATATTTTTGTATATTTAATTATAGTATTTGTACTTTTTTTGCTAATAAATTTTTCTATAAATTTCACTATAGCAATGTAAAAATATTTCACATTTCTATAGTGAATAATATTTCTAATCATCAATTTTGTTCTGTTCACTAGTAATATTTTTCTATAAATTTCACTATAGAAATTTAAAAATAATTCTATAGTGAATATTTCTAATCAGCAATTTAGTTCTTTTCACTAGTAATTTTTTTCTATAAATTTCACTATAGAAATGTAAAAATATTTCTAATCTACAATTTAGTTCTTTTCACTTGTCAAGTTTTCTATACATTTTACTATAGAAATGTTAAAATATTTCTATAGTGAATATTTATAATCAACAATTTAGTTCTTTTCACTAATAACTTTTTCTATAAATCTCACTATAGAAAGTAATGTAGCAATATTAATGTAACAATATGTATAATAATGTAACAATATCATTAGTCAATATGTTTTAGAAAAATGGTAAAATCAAGCATATGAATGATAAATAGGATAATCAACTATATATTGATAGATATATATTTTCTTTTTGTAAAACTCTTCCCTTTACTAGTAACTTTTTCCAGGGATTTCCACTGAACAAAGTAATATATTATTTGGATAAACAATTAAATTCAAAGAATTTATAATCAGAATCAGCTTTTTGGTTTGGGCTGTGCAAGTTAATCACTTTATCACAATTTGATGTGAAGGCAACAAAAATATTTCCCATTTGAAAGATGATATAAATGTGTTGAACTAAACCGGCTCCGGCTGAAATGAATGCAAAGCACTGAATTCATCCCACATCATCATCATCTCAAACATCTCTCCATTTATCTCCTCTCCTCACACAATACTTCATGCCTGGAGGCTTCAGCTCTGTCTGGTTGCCATGCGACTGTTGGCGTGGTGCGGTTGCCATGGATGTGGGCTGGGTGGGGGCTGTAATTTCTGCTTGAGTTAAAGTGAATGAGACACTGTGCTAATTATCAATGGAGTCTATTCTGAGACTCTTCACAGTGTAAAGATGTGTCAGGACACACAAAACCAGCCTCTAAACTAGCCAGATTTACTAGAGTCTGTTAGATAAGACTAGTGTGAGCCATTAACACAAGCTTCATTAGATTTACACACTTTACACGAGTTTATGAGAGAAAACATGAGAACCTCATGAGTTCATTTTATAACCAGTAGGTGGAGCCGTTTGTCCAGAATATTAATATGAAACTTGCCAGTATTTGGACAGTGAAGAACAAGAAACTCCTTCCTAAAATATTCAGGCTGCTATACATTTTCATGTATACAGACAGACATAATATCTAATAGTAGGCTATAAATGTGATATTATGAAGACATGTTTTCCAAAATTAAATTACTGGCTTTTATTTGTCACTGTAATAAAGGTCAAATGAACTACCAAAACTTTCTGGATATATATTACACACACACACACACACACACACACACGTGTATATATATATATATATATATATATATACGTGTGTGTACGTATTTATATATAAATAAATAAATAAATGTGTTATATATATATATATATACACACTCACCTAAAGGATTATTAGGAACACCATACTAATACTGTGTTTGACCCCCTTTCGCCTTCAGAACTGCCTTAATTCTACGTGGCATTGATTCAACAAGGTGCTAAAAGCCTTCTTTAGAAATGTTGGCCCATATTGATAGGATAGCATCTTGCAGTTGATGGAGATTTGTGGGATGCACATCCAGGGCACGAAGCTCCCGTTCCACCACATCCCAAAGATGCTCTATTGGGTTGAGATCTGGTGACTGTGGGGGCCATTTTAGTACAGTGAACTCATTGTCATGTTCAAGAAACCAATTTGAAATGATTCTAGCTTTGTGACATAGTGCATTATCCTGCTGGAAGTAGCCATCAGAGGATGGGTACATGGTGGTCATAAAGGGATGGACATGGTCAGAAACAATGCTCAGGTAGGCCGTGGCATTTAAACCATGCCCAATTGGCACTAAGGGGCCTAAAGTGTGCCAAGAAAACATCCCCCACACCATTACACCACCACCACCAGCCTGCACAGTGGTAACAAGGCATGATGGATCCATGTTCTCATTCTGTTTACGCCAAATTCTGACTCTACCATCTGAATGTCTCAACAGAAATCGAGACTCATCAGACCAGGCAACATTTTTCCAGTCTTCAACTGTCCAATTTTGGTGAGCTCGTGCAAATTTTAGCCTCTTTTTCCTATTTGTAGTGGAGATGAGTGGTACCCGGTGGGGTCTTCTGCTGTTGTAGCCCATCCGCCTCAAGGTTGTGCGTGTTGTGGCTTCACAAATGCTTTGCTGCATACCTCGGTTGTAACGAGTGGTTATTTCAGTCAAAGTTGCTCTTCTATCAGCTTGAATCAGTCGGCCCATTCTCCTCTGACCTCTAGCATCAACAAGGCATTTTCGCCCACAGGACTGCCGCATACTGGATGTTTTTCCCTTTTCACACCATTCTTTGTAAACTCTAGAAATGGTTGTGCGTGAAAATACCAGTAACTGAGCAGATTGTGAAATACTCAGACCGGCCCGTCTGGCACCAACAACCATGCCACGCTCAAAATTGCTTAAATCACCTTTCTTTCCCATTCTGACATTCAGTTTGGAGTTCAGGAGATTGTCTTGACCAGGACCACACCCCTAAATGCATTGAAGCAACTGCCATGTGATTGGTTGATTAGATAATTGCATTAATGAGAAATTGAACAGGTGTTCCTAATAATCCTTTAGGTGAGTGTATATACACGTACATATAAAAGTCAAATTTTGTAGCTTATATACACTGATCAGGCATAACATTATGACCGAACAACAATATAACAATATGATCCTAATATTGTGTTGTTCCCCTTTTGCTGCCAAAACAGCCCTGACCCGTCGAGGCATGGACTCCACTAGACCCCTGAAGGTGTGCTGTGGTATCTGGCACCAAGATGTTAGCAGCAGATCCTTTAAGTCCTGTAAGTTGCGAGGTGGGGCCTTCATGGATCGGACTTGCTTGTTCAGAACATCCCACAGATGCTCGATTGGATTGAGATCTGGGGAATTTGGAGGCCAAGTCAACACCTCAATCTCATTGTTGTGCTCCTCAAACCATTTTTGCTTGGCAAAATGAGGCCAGAGGCCACAGCCACCAGGGAATACCGTTTCCATGAAAGGGTGTACATGGTCTGCAACAATGCTTAGGTAGGTGGTACGTGTCAAAGTAACATCCACATGGATGGCAGGACCCAAGGTTTCCCAGCAGAACATTGCCCAAAGCATCACACTGGCTCCGCCGACTTGCCTTCTTCCCATAGTGCATCCTGGTGCCAGGTAAGCGACGCACACGCACCCGGCCATCCACGTGATGTAAAAGAAAACGTGATTCATCAGACCAGGCCACCTTCTTCCATTGCTCCGTGGTCCAGTTCTGATGCTCACGTGCCCACTGTTGCCGCTTTTGCCTGTGGACAGGGGTCAGCATGGGCACCCTGACTGGTCTTCGCTCCCCACGTGCATCAATGAGCCTTGGCCGCCCATGACCCTGTCACCGGTTCGCCACTGTTCCTTCCTTGGAGCACTTTTGATAGATACCCCACAAGAGCTGCCATTTTGGAGATGCTCTGACCCAGTCGTCTAGCCATCACAGTTTGGCCCTTGTCAAACTCGCTCAAATCCTTACGCTTGCC
>CM077179.1:38391509-38401509 GCA_039654105.1 Coreius guichenoti | reverse complement strand
TACTTCAAAAAAAGGAGAGGGAGAGGAAAAAAAGCTGGGAACTCTTGACATAATTCTCATTTTCCATTTTCTGGAGCGCGTTTATAAAGTGGACGACGGGAGAGGTTAGTGCTTCGAACAACACGGACATGCACTCCTTCTCTGTAGAAACACCACAGATTCACTTGGAAGAGTAGGACACTCACTTAAAGAGGAAGCATGCAAACGTTTAAGAGAAAAAACATCAATTTCTCCCTATCCAACTTCACTGAGAGAAATCCTTCATCTTGACGCACGTACAGGAACGACAGCCTGTGTTTCTCCATCTGTGTTCCTCCATCCGCGCTCAGTATGGCTTCGTTCACCTCCGCGTGAAAGTTGCTATTGCCGTAGTTTGAGTCAGGGAGGGAAATTCTCTCGTATAAAAGGAAAGTTAGGAAAAAACAAAAACAAGAGAGAAGGTTTCCATGATGTGAAAAATGAGGAGGCACAGTCACTGATACACAGTCCAGGGGTTAAAATGTCACTAAGGGATTTTTCGGCTTCATTTCCGGTGCTTTTCCAGTTTTTTACTCTTGGCCGTTTGCTTGGAGAGATCCAGGCCGGAGCGGATCCCGGCCAGGTGCAAGAGAGACCCAGCCGCCTCTTTCAACTCCTCGTCCAGTTCCGGTTTAGACTCGTGGCGGGCCCGTTTACCCGGAAGAGGGCACTTGACGGTGAGCGGGCGGCGAACGGGAAGCAAGGGCAGACGTGAGCTCCTCTCCTCCTCCGAGTCCTCGTCGCTGTGGAAACCCTCGCTGCCGGCGCGGCGGCCCTGGCCGGAGTCGCAGCCGGCCTCGTCCAGGGATGAGAGTGAGGACGAGGAGGACGAGGAAGAGCGAGATGAGCAGCGCTGGAAGGAGGAGCTGCTGTAGTTGTGGTCCTGCTTTGGGTCGCTGCTCACTAGGACTGAGTCCCGGCGTGAGAGGTCTATAGGGCTGTCCGGGTCACCTGTGGACCAAACCACAACAATTATGACATGGACGGCACACTCGTAGCGCAATGTTTCTGACATCATCATTTGTGTCACCCCAGGAGAATAGAGTAAAAAATATAACTAATAGATAATCACCATACTTCCCCGGTTGACTGATTACAATAAGAAATGCAAACAAGTTTTATAAAATGTTGTTTAAAGAGGAGCTATTATGCCCTTTTTCAAAGTCTTGATTTTGTGGATGGATGGTATAATGGATGGGTGGATGGACGGACGGACAGAGAGACAGACAGGTGGATAGATGGATGGAACAGTAGATAGATAGACTGACAACAGACAGATAGATATAGAATGAAAGAACGATATAACGATGGATGGAACGATAGATAGAGAAACGATATATAGAATGATAGATAAACAAAGATGGGTAGATAGAACGATGAATGGATGGATGGACAGACAGAGACGAAAAGATGGATAGATAGAATGAAAGAACAATATAACAATAGCTAGATAGAATGATGGATGGATGGATGGATGGATGGAATGATAGATCGATAGAGAGAGGAACGATAGATAGAACGACCGAACAATAATGCATGAACGGATGGACGGACAGACAGACAGATAGACATAGATGGATGGATGGATAGATAGACCAACAGAAAGATAGCTAGATAGAATGACAGAATGAAAGAACGATGGATGGATGGACGGATGGATAGATCAACAGAGGATGGATGGATGGAAACAAGTTTTCTAAAATGTTGTTTAAAGAGGATCTATTATGCTCATTTTCAAAGTCTTGATTGTTTTTGATCTCTGCTAGAACAGGTTTTCAATCTTAAAATGTTCAAAAACACATTATTTTCCCCATATTCTCCATTGTTGCAGCTCCTCTCTTCCCATTCTGTCAGTAACACTCTGTTTAGTTCCTGTCTCTATGAAGCCCCTCCTTCTGAAAAGCTCAATGTGCTCTGATTGGTCAGCTGGATCAGTGTTGTGATTGGTCAAGAGCTTTGAGAGTGTTTGGGAAATGTCACGCCCCTTACCATAACTGAGTGTTTCAACACACTACTAACTACCTCAACCAGGCCCCGCCCCTTTATTCTGCGTATGAATTATTTAAATGAGGAATATTGTGGCGTGTTCAGTACAATGGAGGCGTTTCAGGGAGTTCAGAAACAGTGACACTGATATAGAGAAGAACTCCCGCTGGAGGGACTTTGTAACTTATTATTTAGTGAGTTATTTCATGCTCAAACAGCAACATTACACACTAAAGAAAGTTTAATTATTTATAAATTCTTTATAAAAAAGCATAATAGGACCCCTTTAAATATGCATCTAATTAAATATGCTCTAATTTGCACAAATATCCAGATATTTGAATAAGCCAGATTCAAAATTCTTGTTTCATTTAGTTGACATAAGTGTCAATCTGTAAACTGCCGTTATGAAACGCGTCATCAAGTACTTTCATCCGCCCGTCATAATGAAGCACTCTTATGATGGTTTATTCTGCTATGGGTGATTAAGGCTCATTAGAGATAGAGAACACTACAGTGACACGCTTAACGAGGATAAAGACGTGTGAAGGAAGTGCAATGCTGCACTAATTACCAGCAAGAGCTTTTAGTCATTACACAGACATATTTGCAAAACCATGCCCATAAATAAAGACGCACACGTGCCTTTCTGCAGGAACCTGAACTAAACAAGACTCATCCACTGCACACGGAGACACGGGCAGAACATCAGACACAGATTTCACACAGCCAAGATCAATATTATGGGGGCACATGAGCATATCTGAGAGAGAAAGACGGCTAGATAGACTGGTAGACCGATAGATAGATAGAAGGAACGAATGATAGAATAACAGAGTGATAGATAGACGGATAGAATGAACGATGGAACGATAGATAGATAGATAGATAGATAGATAGATAGATAGATAGATGGACAGAACGATAGATAGAACGATAGATAGATAGTAGGGGTGTAACAGTACACGTATTCGTACCGAACCGTTTCGGTACAGGACTTCCGGTATGGTGCACGTGTGTACCGAGCGCTACCGAATGCAATCTTTAACGGTTAACAGTCGGCTTGTTTTACGCGCAGAACTTACTTCAATCTGAGTTCCCACACGAACATATTAAGTATTCTGTCCATTTTATCACGAAATTCAAACGATAAATGCCACTTTGACGCTCTTTAACGTGACGTATCAGACCAGCGTGGCGCCAGTGAACGCGATCATCTCTTCCTAGTCAAAGAATAAACATGAATTACCATCTGAAGGTATGTTGAGGATACATTACAACTGAAACGTATCATGTCGTGTAATCGCTCAACCAGTGTTTCAATGGTGGAAAGACGTCAATAAAACGGCTTGTAAACAATGTCACGTAGCATCACATTCACCTCAGAAGTCATTCAGAGTCCACAGCTGTTAGTTCACTAGAGAAATCAACTCTTTCACTAAATATATGCACTATATTAGCCTATATATTCATTATATTCTACTGAACCTGTTCGTGATGTCTTGATTATTTAATGTATGTTTAAATAAATCTGTCATGAAAATGACAGCCACTGTGTATAAATGATTATATATTTCAACAACGAATTGGAGTAAAAACATAATTTTATAATTTAATAGTTTACATGTTTGCATACAATGTGTTATTTGAGTGTTAATTATTATATCTAGAAATAAATAGCAACTGAATTTAGGCTAATAGTTTGGGCTCTGTTGTTAACCTTTAATATTATAGTAGAGTGCAAGTAAGGGCTCCCTATCCTATAGTTTACAGCATTATCTTAAGATAAGAAACTTTTAGTTATAATTGAATTTATTTAAGGACAGACACAATTTGTTCAGTAAACCACTGTTTAATAAAAAAAAAAAAAGCAATTTTATACTTAGTTTTCTCTCCCCTGCTGTACCGAACCGTCAGTTTTGTGTACTGTTACACCCCTAATAGATAGATAGACAGAACGATAAAACGATAGATAGTTAGAATGAAGGAACAAATGATAGATAGAATAATAGTGATAGACAGATAGAATGAACGATAGATAGATGGATGGACAGGTAGTCAGAATGTCAGATAAACGTTATACAGAAGGTTAGAGCAGATTATTGAGCGTTAGAGTGACAGATCGAGGTCTTCTCTCACATGGGTCAGCGTGGTGTCCGGGGGCCGAGTTCAACAGCATCATCGCAGTCGCGGCATCGATGTCAGACTCTGTAAAAGGACACGAGACACACAGCGGTCAGAGCACTGCTCAGTGTTAGTGTGTGTGTGTGTGTGTGCGTGTGTGTGTGTGTGTGTGAGTGAGTGAGTGAGTGAGTGTCTATGGAGGGAAATCAAAGGGCTGGAGTTTCTCTGTTTCTATGCAACCCTTCAGAAGATTTGAATAATTCATTACCAACCAGACAGAGGAGAGAGTGAACACAACTGCCACCATACTCAAGGTGACGGAGAAAGAGAAATAATGAAAAAAGTCCAGCCTACATCGAAAACAAAAATTCACAGTTCTCATACTTTCTGACCAATGAATTTCCTTGATTTTGATAGAGGATAGATTCTAATAAATAAAAAAATATATATATATACAGTGGGGAGAACAAGTATTTGATACACTGCAGATTTTGCAGGTTTGCCCACTTACAAAGCATGTAGAGGTCTGTAATTTTTATCATAGGTACTCTTCAACTGTGAGAGACGGAATCTAAAACAAAAATCCAGAAAATCACATTGTATGATTTTTAAGTAATTAATTTGCATTTTATTGCATGACATAAGTATTTGATCACCTACCAACCAGTAAGAATTCCAGCTCTCACAGACCTGTTAGTTTTTCTTTAAGAAGCCCTCCTGTTCTCCACTCATTACCTGTATTAACTGCACCTGTTTGAACTCGTTACCTGTATAAAAGACACCTGTCCACACACTCAATCAAACAGACTCCAACCTCTCCACAATGGCCAAGACCAGAGAGCTGTGTAAGGACATCAGGGATAAAATTGTAGACCTGCACAAGGCTGGGATGGGCTACAGGACAATAGGCAAGCAGCTTGGTGAGAAGGCAACAACTGTTGGCGCAATTATTAGAAAATGGAAGAAGTTCAAGATGACGGTCAATCTCCCTCGGTCTGGGGCACCATGCAAGATCTCACGTCGTGGGGCATCAATGATCATGAGGAAGGTGAGGGATCAGCCCAGAACTACACGGCAGGACCTGGTCAATGACCTGAAGAGAGCTGGGACCACAGTCTCAAAGAAAACCATTAGTAACACACTACGCCGTCATGGATTAAAATCCTGCAGCGCACGCAAGGTCCCCCTGCTCAAGCCAGCGCATGTCCAGGCCCGTCTGAAGTTTGCCAATGACCATCTGGATGATCCAGAGGAGGAATGGGAGAAGGTCATGTGGTCTGATGAGACAAAAATAGAGCTTTTTGGTCTAAACTCCACTCGCCGTGTTTGGAGGAAGAAGAAGGATGAGTACAACACCAAGAACACCATCCCAACCGTGAAGCATGGAGGTGGAAACATCATTCTTTGGGGATGCTTTTCTGCAAAGGGGACAGGACGACTGCACCGTATTGAGGGGAGAATGGATGGGGCCATGTATCGCGAGATCTTGGCCAACAACCTCCTTCCCTCAGTAAGAGCATTGAAGATGGGTCGTGGCTGGGTCTTCAAGCATGACAATGACCTGAAACACACAGCCAGGGCAACTAAGGAGTGGCTCCGTAAGAAGCATCTCAAGGTCCTGGAGTGGCCTAGCCAGTCTCCAGACCTGAACCCAATAGAAAAACTTTGGAGGGAGCTGAAAGTCCGTATTGCCCAGCGACAGCCCCGAAACCTGAAGGATCTGGAGAAGGTCTGTATGGAGGAGTGGGCCAAAATCCCTGCTGCAGTGTGTGCAAACCTGGTCAAGAACTACAGGAAACGTATGATCTCTGTAATTGCAAACAAAGGTTTCTGTACCAAATATTAAGTTCTGCTTTTCTGATGCATCAAATACTTATGGCATGCAATAAAATGCAAATTAATTACTTAAAAATCATACAATGTGATTTTCTGGATTTTTGTTTTAGATTCCATCTCTCACAGTTGAAGAGTACCTATGATAAAAATTACAGACTTCTACATGCTTTGTAAGTGGGCAAACCTGCAAAATCAGCAGTGTATCAAATACTTGTTCTCCCCACTGTATATAAATACAAAATAAAATATTTCCACATTTTCCATGACCCTGGGAACGCTGAAGCATGTCAGTTTTTTGAACAGCGGTGAGCTGTGATCATGAGAGATCACGAAACATCATGTGGGTGTGATGTGTAAAGTGTACGTCGTTTAGTCTAAAAACAGACTTAATCGGTTTCAAGCACACTGGACCATGCATGCTTTTATTTTTAACCGACTTATTTACCTGAAAAACACAGAAATGGCTCACCTTTGAGAGAGCAGTCCTGGAGGAAGAGGTGACGTGCGGGTGAGAAGGCACTGTCAGACAGACGGAAACACAGAGACAGACGTAAGACATAAAGCAGTATCAGAAATCAGTTCCACTTATGATTTACACAAACTTGAGCACCCAATGTATTTTATTTTTCCGTTTTTTTCCCTGTTTAATTTTTTTTTGGGCTCTTAAATTAATTTTTAGTAATCAAAAAGCATGTCTAATTAATTGAAATCATCCAACTTATACAATTTAACAACAAGTTTAACAAAAATTACATTCTCAAATTCCGTTTTGTTTTTTCCAAATTCTGTGTTTTCTGTTTGAAGTTTTCCGGATTCCATTTTAATGGTTTAATTACATTTTAATAATGAAAAAAACATATCTAATTAACTGAATTCATAAAAACTATTTATTCATATATAAAAAAATAAAAAAAATTCAATAGGAAAAAAATCATAGAGTCTTAAGAATGACAACTTGAAGGAGACCCATTATGCCCTTTGGTTTTTGAGCTCTACTAGAATAGGTTATGCTTGCATGTTCAAAAACACATTATCTTCCCCATATTCTCCATTGTTGCAGCTCCTCTCTTCCCAGTCTGTCAGTAACGCTCTGTTTAGCTCCTGTCTTGCTGCTTATTCGATTATTTGTGTATCTGATTAGAATCTGATCTAAATTATTGACTGTCCACACTGTGTATTGCAACTGTTCAGATCTGATTTGTGTCCCGTGGCGCTCTTTCGTTTTCCGGAAAATCTGCATTGGTTTCGACATTGCATTGGTAGGCATACGCCAAAAACAACAACAGCTACGTGAAGGGGTTTGCAATACAGATGTTGTCTTATTTACAACATGACAATATGTATTTAATTTTTCCATCACAGAACCACCTTTTCTTCAATGGAAATGTATGGAACAGGATCGGTTTAGGTGGACGGGCTCGTCCCACACATTTCCAATGAACAACAGCGTGCATCTCGCATCTGTGTGCGTGTGCGTTACCTGGGTGGGGAAGCAGGGGGTGTGCAGAAGGAGTGGGCTGTGGGAAAGTGCTGTTTCTTCAGGGCTTGGATCAGATTGGGTCTGTATTCAGGGTCCACACACCACAGAGAACCCTTCCCGTTAACCTACCAGAACCACACAAACACACACAGTTAGATGAGCAAACACTCAGAGATAGAAGGAGACTCAGCACATCTGAAGCAAACTGTAAAAAGTGCACTTATTACAACCATTAGGTCACGCTGACTGGAACCACAAAGTCCAATCTGAACGATAGATAGACCGATAGAACAATAGATAAAACGTTAGATGGATATAATGATAGATAGAACGTTAGAACAACAGAATAGACAATGTTAGAATGATAGATATGATTAGAATGAGTTAATAATTTATTACAATTTTTAAAAAATAATATTGCCTTACAAAATGGGTTTTATGTTTTCAGAATTTTGGAGTTGCCCGTTTTAATTTTTCTGGATTCAGTGTTTTATTATTCAATACAAATAGAACGACAGAACAATGGAATAGATAGAATGTTAGAACGAGCAAGCGAATGAATGATAGAGAGATAGAACGATAGACAAATAGATAGATTGTTAGAACGATAGATAGACCAATAGAACGAACAATAGAACGTTTGATAGAATGAACAGTAGAACGTTATACATATAGAACGATTGATCGAATAAACGATAGAATGAACAATAAATACAACATTCGAACGACAGATAGAATTATAGATAGAACGGTAGAATGATTGACAGATAGAACGAATGAGGGAACGAACGAACATTAGAACGATAGATAGAATGAACGACAGACCAATAGAACGATTGATAGACAGAGCAAACGATAGAATAAACGATAAAATGAACAATACAACATTAGAACGATAGATAAAACAACAGAATGAATGGTAGAACGATTGATAGATAGAACGAATGATAGAATGAAAGATAAATGGAACATTAGAACGAGAGATAGAATGAACGACAGACCAATAGAACGATTAATAGATACAATGCTAGAGCAATTGATAGAACAAACGATAGACCAATAGATGGAACAAACGAATAAATGATGTTAGATGATAGAATGATAGAACAAAATATTGAATGACAGAAATGGATGGATGGAGAGGTAGAGAGAATGTCAGATAAAACATTATACAGAACGTCAGACAGCAGTGGCATCAAATCAAACCTTTAAAAAACAAGAACAACTGTATATTTAGGGCCCTATGAAATCTGTTATATTTTTTCCCAAATTTTTCTTGATTGCGTTTAAATGGTTTAAATAAAACCGAATCAAAATAATGTGTAATCAATTGAGTTCATAAACCTTTAATAATTTATTACAATTTTAAAAAATAAAATTGCCTTACAAAAGTGTTGTTTTCAGAAATTTGGTGTTGCCTGTTTTCATTTTTCTGGATTCTGTGTACAAATGCATTATCAAATTAATGCATCTTTTAAAATTTTATTTTATTGGCAAACAAAGTGCTGCACAACAGAGGTTTATGATGTAAATTAAAACACGGATGAAAAAATTGACATTGAGTGATGTTCCTCCCAAAATGATGTTTTAATAAACGGTATCATTATTGTTGTTATCACTTTATCAAGTTAAGCCGTACTTTTATTTTGACGTGAAGAGCTTTAAGTTTCTGTGTGTATCTGGTTTTATCAAACGAAATGGTGCAATGCTGGAGATGAAGTTCATGTGTTCATCCTCATATAGACTTCATATTTTGGCAAATTCTGTGACATTCCGTGTTATACTGTGGATTCCATTTTTATGACTGGAAATATAATCCGCATCTGCTTAAACTATGGTTGGTTACTGTACATTGGTCAGATGTCCTCCTCCTGTCAATATAGAGGGCGTCAGAAAATGGCAGGTGTGCAAGAAACACCATTTTTATGTAGTGGCACATTTCACTCCAAACACACAGAAAGAAAATGACAAAAAGGCGGACACTTTCACAGCAGCCGGTGAGAACAGCATGGGCGTCACTAGGCCACTTTTAGGAGGGCTTCAGCCTAAACTTCTGCCCAGCCCCCCTAAAAAATATGTGATTAACTCCCCTTTAAAACATATGAAACTGGCGGGAGGCTTTGGCTTCATCCCGTCTTTTAGTCTGCGTTAATCAGCGTGTTCTTCGATCCGCAGCGGCGCCGAGCAGAGCGCAGGTCAGAAGCAGAGGTGTGTGCGTTCATCTGAGCCTCATTGGTCTGTCACCGCTCGTCAATACCAAAATATTTGAGAAAACCAATCAAATCAGAGTAGGCGGGGCTTCATGTTCACACAGAAGTTGCTGAGGCTGAGCGCGAATTTTAGCAGCGCGACTCGACGTCAAGTGCGAGATATGTAAATAGCTAAACTAAACATTTCATATTTGACAGCTGCTTCTGTAAGTCAGAAATGTTAAACAAATGACAAAAATATTCAGGCAAATTAATAAACTTTTGTCTAATTTCTCCATTTTGAATTGAAAATAGGCCTATGTAGGCTAATGTGATTCATAAATGTAGCCTAATTAACGAACAAGAA
>CM077179.1:38335481-38388509 GCA_039654105.1 Coreius guichenoti | reverse complement strand
CACAATGCAGTGTGAGGGAGTCTGAAACCGTTTGAACAAAGAAAAACAAAACGCTGTGGCGTAATGATCAGTGCACATGCTCAGGCACACACATTAAGCTGTGGTGCTCATACGGGCGACAAGTTTACACCCAGCTCGCAACCTTTCCAGATCCTCTCTCTACAGTCCTCTAAATAAAAGTGGCAAAACTTCAAAAAATTTTTTTAATAATAATAATAATAATTTTATATATATAAAATGTGCTGGGGAAAAATTAATTGTGATTAATCACCTCCAAAATAAAAGTTTGTGTTTACATAATATAATATATGTGTGTGTACTGTGTATAATTATTTATATATATATATATATTATATATATATATATATATATATATATATATATATATATATATATATATATAAAAAAATACACACACATGCATGTAGATATTAAAGAAAAATATGTTATATTTTTATAAAAAAAAATATATTGATAAAATAGAATATATATACACAGTATATACATGCAAATATTTCTTGTGTGTGTGTGTATGTATATGTGTGTGTATATGTATGTATGTATATGTAAAAAAATGTGAAAACAAAAGGTTTGTTGGTTTGAAATAAAACAATAGATCTAGTGTTGATAATGCTTTGAACCAATATTTATAGTGAAAGTGCAAAAACATTATTTGATTTTGAATTCATTAAATCTAGATATTTTAATCATTATCAAATCTCATCAGCAAGAAGTTCTCATTACTGTAATATTTATTTTAAATTTTCTGTACAAAAAAATACTGCAACAATAAACCCAGTTAAAATCTAAGTAAAGGTCATTAAATATGGGGTAAATTAATTTACATTTTGTTTTGCAGTGAAGAGAAAGTGAAAGTGCTCAAAATAATCATTTGAATTCATAATAAAAATGTTCTAGATAATAGTTTAATAATTTCCTTTAGCTTTAGCACAGTGATGTACATAAAACATAAATGCAATTATTTCATTTTCACACATGATGTTTTTATAATAAAAATCACACTTAGTATTTTTCCCCACACCATTTAAATGTTAAAATATGGCTACCGTTCCCTTACATTTTAGGAAAGTGGTTCTTCGCAATGTGACAATCATATTTTGGGACCCTTGGCATTAAAACGTTTGAAAACCCCTGTGCTAGTAAAACACATCCACTAAAGATCACCAAAACAAACATGACAGCAAAGTGAAAATATCCAGCAGCATTTGAGACGCGCAGACACAAACTCATCTAACACAATGACATTCTCGAGCAGTTTTTAAATAGCCAGTGTAACACTGACTGGTCTACGGACTGCCTCTATACGAGCCTGTAGGCCTTACAGGAGGTGGAATTGTTGTGTTTGGCTCAGGGTGTGTGTGTGGTGGATCTCTGGGCTGAGATAAGCTGCTATCGGAGTGTGTTTGCTCTCAGGGAGGAGCAGTGACCTTGACTGGATTCCCCACCTCTTTTTCTCACCGGAGAGAAGAAATCCTCGCCAAAACTCCAGGGTCACACTCACGCTCGCTACGACCACCGCACCACAGTCACAGCTGAGCCTACAGCCCAGCGCTATTTCAGTATCATTCATTCGTTTTATTAATAGTTTGAAAGCTTTTTTATTTATGCATATTTATATTTTAAAGTTTTAGTAATTTTCAAGGTCAAGGTGTTTATTTTTTAGTTTTCATTTTTTAAGGTACTAAAATAAAATAAATTACTTTTTTATATTTTATATCAGTTTTAGTAATTAGTACTTCAACTTAAACTAAACAAAAATGAGAAATGTTGCCTTGGCATCTAACGGAAATAAAATAAGTTTAAGTTTTCTATTTTTCTATTTTCCATTTTCATTTTAGTTAAAGTTTTAGCAATTTTCCTGTGTGTTTTTGTCATTTTTATTAGTTTTTTTAATGTCTATATATAGTTGATTAATATTTGTTTCAGTCATTTTTATTAGTTTTTCAAAATCTATATTAGTTTATTCATTTTTATTTTAGTTTTAGTAATTGTAGTATTTACGTAGAAGAAATATAAAATATAAAGTAAGTTTTTATTTTTAAATGTTCCATTTTCATTTCGTTTTTTAATATGTCTATATAGTTGATTAATATTTATTTAGTTAAAAAACAAGTAAACCTTTAGATAATTTTAGTAATTATGTTGTGTGTTTTTGTCACTTTTATTAGTTTTCATTTTTTGTTTTAATTTACTGAAATAAAATAAGTAACTTTTTTATATTTTATTTCAGTTTTAGTAACTTTAAACAAAAATTAGAAATGTTGCCTTGGCATCTTACTGAAATAAAATAAGTTTAAGTTTTTTTATATATATATATATATATTTTCCGTTTTCATTTTAGTTAAAGTTTTAGCAATTTTCTTGTGTTTTTTTGTAATTTTTATTAGTTTTTTAATATGTCTATATAGCTGATTATTTCAGTTAAAAACAAGTTAATTACTAAAATTAACTAAGTTAACTTGTTTTTAACTGAAATAAACCAACTATATAGACATATTAAAAAAACTAATAAAAATGACAAAAAAACAACATAATTACTAAAATTAGCTAAGTTATGTTGAGTATTTTTGTTTTTTTTTTTTGTCATTTTTATTTAGTTATTATTCATTTTTATTTTAGTTTTAGTAATTTTAGTACTTGAATGTAGAAGAAATTACTGAAATAAAATAAGTTTTTTTTAATTTTATTTAATTTTTGTTAAAGTTTTAGTAAATTTGTTGTGTGTTTTTGTCAATTTTATTAGCTTTATTTTTTGTTTTAAGGTACTGAAATAAAATAAGTTAAAATAAGTTTATTTCAGTTTTAGTAATTAGTACTTCTTAAACTAAACAAAAATGAGAAATGTTGCCTTGGCATCTAACAGAAATAAGTTTTTCATTTTATATTTTCAAATTTCATTTTATTTAAAGTTTTAGTAATTTTCTTGTGTTTTTTTTAATATATGTCTACATAGTTATTTATTTCAGTTAAAAACAAGTCAACTTTTAGTTAATTTTAGTAATTGTATTTTTTTGTCATTTTTATTAGTTTTTATAGTCTATATAGTTTATTAATTTTTGGTTAGTTTTAGTAATTTTAGTACTTGAACATAGAAGAAATGACTTAAAATAAGTTTTTTTATTTTTTTATTTTAATTTTGTTAAAGTTTTAGTACATTTGTCATGTTTGTATCAATTTTATTAGTTTTTTGGTTTAAGGTTCTGAAATAAAATAAGTTACTTTTTTATATTTTATATCAGTTTTAGTAATTAGTACTTCAACTTAAACTAAACAAAAATGAGAAATGTTGCCTTGGCATCTAACGGAAATAAAATAAGTTTTTATTTTCATATTTTCCATTTTCATTTTAGTTCAGGTTTTAGTAATTATGTTGTGTGTTTTTGTCCTTTTTTTTTTTTAAAAATGTCTATATAGTTGATTCATATTTATTTAGTTAGTTAAAAAACAAGTTAACTTGTAGTTAATTGTAGTAATTGTATTGTGTTTTTGTCATTTCTATTTTTTTTTTTTAAATCTATATAGTTTATTCATTTTTAGTGTAGTTTTAGTAATTTTAGTACTTTAGTACGTAGAAAGAACTACTAAAATAAAATGTTTTTACTTTTAAATTTTCATTAAAGTTTTAGTAATTTTGTTTTTGTGTCACTTTATTGGCTTTCGTTTTTTTGTTTTAATACTGAAATATTTTTTAAATATATATATAAAAAAAACTTGTTTTATTTCAGTAAAAACAAAACAATTACATTTCAGTTAATGTTAATTTTATTTAAAGTTAAAAAAAAAAGTTTTTAATGGTTTTAGTCAATAGTTTTAATGGTCAAAGGAACAAAACCTCAGGAGTATCAGTTAAGTGACTCAATCTAGTTTGCTTTGCTCACCTTCCCAAGGCTCCTCTCCACCTTGCGGAAGCACTTGTTGAGGGAGAGGTTGTGCCGCACCGAGTTCTTCCAGCCAGTGGGGGCGCTGGAGAAGTAGGGAAAGTGCTCCAGGATCCAGCCGTAGATGTCCTTCACCGGCAGCGACTTGCTGGGCGACTGTTCGATGGCCATGTATATGAGCAGGGAGAAGGAAAACGGCGGCTTCGACTTCACGGACTCTCCGCCGTGTGACGCCGCCGAGGAGATGATGGAGCTGCCGTGACTGCCCTCGATGTCGAAGAGCGGACTGGAGCTGGACTGGGCCTCGGGGCCTCCCAGCGTGAAGTTCTGGAGCAGGTTCTCGTGGAGCCAGTTGAGGTTGGTGAGTTCTTCGTCTCCTGAGCTGGAGCTGCGGTCCAAGCTGGTGGCGAGAGGGCTGGCGGCGCACTCGTCTTCGGGCAACGTCCCACAAACCCCCCGCAGGCCCGTCCGCTCCTCCAGCACGCCCGGGGATTCTGCTTTCTTATCCGGCGACATCCCGATGATTGGACCCATTAAATCAAGGACGTCTGTTGAGGAGAGAAAAAAAATAAACCAAAATTATGGCTGCACAAACACTGGTAGCAATCATTTAAACCCATTAGAAAATTCAAGAAAAGTGAATGAATCAAACTCAAAGCCACACAGCTGCAGTACAAACACAAAATACTGATGTGAAGAAAATGAGTAATCGCTAATCATTTTGAGTGCAATCCAAAACAAATATTGCAACACAATATATCTTTACCACATTGATTATCAGCCACTATTTTTTCTCTTTCAAATTTATTAGTGCAAGTTAATATTGGATATTTAATTGTGCATGCTCATTTCTGTCTATTTTTAGATGACCTTTGCCATCATCAAGCACTCGGCATTTAACAGTTAACAATTTATTAGTGTTTAAGCATCTTCATGCCAATTTAACAGAACAAATTAACAATTAAAAGCAATATTTAGCAGATTTTAAAAATAAATATGACCCCAAAATGATAAATGTGTAAAATATAAAAAAATATAATAATAATAATAATAATAATAATAATAATATTATATTATATATATATATATATATATATATATATATATATATATATATATATACATACATATACATATATATACACACACACACACACACACACACACACATTTCTTTTTAAAAACAAAATATAAACAAATTAACTGAAATAAATATATTAAAATATATATATATATTAAAAAAATAAGAAAATTATAAAATATACAAATAAAACAAAAGGAAAAAAAACCCTAAATAAATAAAAAAAACAAAATATCAAATAAAATAACTAAAAATCCATCTTTTATACTTTCAAATATGTTATGCCTAAATTCACTTACAGCATTTATAATTGTTTTTTATAGTTTAATACATTTTTTGTGTTGTATAACAATAATAATAATAATAATAATAATATTTTAAATTAAGTTACATTACTTAAAATAAATAACAACAACAATAACAATAATAATAATAATAATAATAATTCAATATAAGTAACATAATATAATTTAATATAAAGTACTAATATTATTATTATTATTATTATTATTATTATTATTATTTATTTTATTTTTATTTACACAAAATAGTACCGGCCATTACATGAAAATAATTATCAGCTTCGGTGTAGGATTTAAGATTGAGTTTTAAGATCAGTGCATCCCTAGATCAAACTCATGCCAACAGTGATAAATCAATTCAAGTACGAACAAAAAGTAGGATTGGGAAGAAAACTCTATTGACAATTATTTGAACATTATCCAAAACAAATCACATAACTCGGAGAACTGCTGAAGAGAACTGATCAAACTCATGGCAGATATTAATGATTGGTTAATTCAAGCTCTGAGCCGAAGTTCTCTACATTTTCCTCTCTAACCTCCCTCATTCCCATCCAGTCATCTCTCTCTCTCTCTCTGTCTCTCTCTCTCTCTGTCTCTCTCTCTCTCTGTCTCTCTCTCTCTCTGTCTCTCTCTCTCTCTGTCTCTCTCTCTCTCTGTCTCTCTCTCTCTCTGTCTCTCTCTCTCTCTCTCTCTGTCTCTCTCTCTCTCTGTCTCTCTCTCTGTCTCTCTCTCTGTCTCTCTCTCTGTCTCTCTCTCTGTCTCTCTCTCTGAGAAAGCCGGCTCTGCTGGTATTTCTCGCAGTCGTTCAGCGATCGCAGCTGAAGGAGCGGCTCTTGTGTCTGAGGGTTGTTGAGGTTTCTTGAGAGTGTCTGAGATGACCCAGTCTCATTCTCATCACCGCCCACCTCCTCACGCAGCCGCTAGTTAGCCATCCACCGCGAGAAACCATCGGCGGCCACTGGCTGAGGAGCGAATGGGCTGCTCACAACCAACGGAGAAGGAAAAAACACATCCAGAAAGCAGTGCGTCTCTGCTCATACATTACCATGGAAAGAGAGGTGACAGTGTTGCTTAGGCAACCTAATGCCTATAAAAGGCCGTGCAGAAGAGCATCGCTGCCGGTTATTTGCATTTGTATAAAACAGTTCAATGGGAATTTTATTGAAAGCATGTTGAAATCGCTATCCATCTGGTTTGGACTGCAATGGTGTGGATGCTCTCGCTGTAATGACATTCACGTTTCATGCTATTGTTTCATCATTCTTAATTGTGCGGCAACAATTAATAAATTAACAATAAATTAATTATATATATATATACACACTCACCTAAAGGATTATTAGGAACACCATACTAATACTGTGTTTGACCCCCTTTCGCCTTCAGAACTGCCTTAATTCTACGTGGCATTGATTCAACAAGGTGCTGAAAGCATTCTTTAGAAATGTTGGCCCATATTGATAGGATAGCATCTTGCAGTTGATGGAGATTTGTGGGATGCACATCCAGGGCACGAAGCTCCCGTTCCACCACATCCCAAAGATGCTCTATTGGGTTGAGATCTGGTGACTGTGGAGGCCATTTTAGTACAGTGAACTCATTGTCATGTTCAAGAAACCAATTTGAAATGATTCGAGCTTTGTGACATGGTGCATTATCCTGCTGGAAGTAGCCATCAGAGGATGGGTACATGGTGGTCATAAAGGGATGGACATGGTCAGAAACAATGCTCAGGTAGGCCGTGGCATTTAAACGATGCCCAATTGGCACTAAGGGGCCTAAAGTGTGCCAAGAAAACATCCCCCACACCATTACACCACCACCACCAGCCTGCACAGTGGTAACAAGGCATGATGGATCCATGTTCTCATTCTGTTTACGCCAAATTCTGACTCTACCATCTGAATGTCTCAACAGAAATCGAGACTCATCAGACCAGGCAACATTTTTCCAGTCTTCAACTGTCCAATTTTGGTGAGCTCGTGCAAATCGTAGCCTCTTTTTCCTATTTGTAGTGGAGATGAGTGGTACCCGGTGGGGTCTTCTGCTGTTGTAGCCCATCCGCCTCAAGGTTGTGCGTGTTGTGGCTTCACAAATGCTTTGCTGCATACCTCGGTTGTAACGAGTGGTTATTTCAGTCAAAGTTGCTCTTCTATCAGCTTGAATCAGTCGGCCCATTCTCCTCTGACCTCTAGCATCAACAAGGCATTTTCGCCCACAGGACTGCCGCATACTGGATGTTTTTCCCTTTTCACACCATTCTTTGTAAACTCTAGAAATGGTTGTGCGTGAAAATCCCAGTAACTGAGCAGATTGTGAAATACTCAGACCGGCCCGTCTGGCACCAACAACCATGCCACGCTCAAAATTGCTTAAATCACCTTTCTTTCCCATTCTGACATTCAGTTTGGAGTTCAGGAGATTGTCTTGACCAGGACCACACCCCTAAATGCATTGAAGCAACTGCCATGTGATTGGTTGATTAGATAATTGCATTAATGAGAAATTGAACAGGTGTTCCTAATAATCCTTTAGGTGAGTGTATATATATATATATATATATATATATATATATATATATATATATATATATATATATATATATATATATATATTAAAAAAAAAAAAAAAAAAAAAAAAAAAACACATACACACATTTCTTTTTAAAAACAAAATATAAACAAATTAACTGAAATAAATATATTAAAATATATATATAAAAAAGTATATATTAAAAAAAATAAAAGAAAATTATAAAATATACAAATAAAACAAGGAAAAAACCCCTAAATAAATAAAAAAACAAAATATCAAATAAAATAACTAAAAATCCATCTTTTATACTTTCAAATATAAATGTTATGCCTAAATTCACTTACAGCATTTATAATTGTTTTTTATTGTTTTTTTTATACATTTTTGTGTTGTATAACAATAATAATAATAATAATAATAATAATAATATTTTAAATTAAGTTACATTACTTAAATAACAACAATAATAATAAAAATATTTTATTTATGTTGAAATCGCTATCCATAAAACAAAAGGAAAAACTAAACAATTAAAAACAAAATAAAACAAAACAAAACAATAAAATAACAAAAAATATATATACAAAAATACAAAATTAAATTTTTTAAAAAACAAAATAAAATATAAACTAAAATAACAAAAAAATATTTAACTTTTTTTTTTTTTAAATAAAATAAAATTATACAAATAAAACAAAAAGGAACCCCCCCCAAATAAATTAAAATAAAACGATAAAATATGAAATAACTAAATTTAAAAAAAAAATAAAAAATAAAAAAAAATTAAATAAAATATAAACTAAATTAACTAAAAAATATTACATTTTAAAATCAAAATAAAATATATACTAAAATAACTAAAATAAATTATTATAAAATATACAAATAAAACAAGAAAATACTAAAGAAATAAAATAAAAATAAAACTAAATAATAATATAAACTAAAATAACAAAAAATATATATAATAATACTAAATTAACATTTTAAAAACAAAATACATTTAACAATAATAAACAAACCTAAAATAACTAATTAAAATAAAAAGGTAAAATATACAAATAAAAAAAAAAAACATCTGATCTGGATCACATTTGTGCGGATGCTCCAATGCCATCATGTCGCCGTAACGCCATCATATGGATTCACGTTTCATGCTGTTGTTTCAGAGTATCATCCGTAACTGTGCTCTGACAGTTGGCACGCCGTTAAGTAACTGCACATATATATATTTATGTAAAAGGGACAGATGAGCCCCAGCCGCGGCATTACGGCAGAAAGCAGGTCAATGGCGTCAAGCGAATTGGCAAATCCCTACCGTCTAGTCACACCACGCTCAAATCCGTGCCCCCAATGTCACCATGACAACCGTACTGTCAGTTCAATTAGGAGGGCGGATTAGACAGTGGATTGAATAAGAGCAGGGAAAGTCCATCCAGTTAAGCCATCAAATGGCATCACTCTCGTGTGCATCATCCGCACGCCACTCGTACACTGACACCAGACGGTCTGGGGTGGGTGTGGGTGTGGGTGTGGGTGGCGTAGATCTCTCTCTCTATCTCTCTCTGAGGTGGAGGATGGAGGTTTTACTAGTATTTTTAATGCTGAACTAGGTCAGACAGGACCAGACAGGTACGGGTCATGCATAAAACAACTTCACAAGAGTTTCGAGAAACACACAACACAGTTTCTGATGCTAAATACTACAAGAGACTACAATAAAAAAAACAATCACAGCGTGTTTCACTCATAATACTAGTACATACTTTACTAATGACAATACATTTTCTGTATGCACGAAATACCTGGATGACCTTTTGTCTATATGTGCAGAATACAAAAGAGCGTATTGTATCCCACAATGCAATGCACCCAATTTGATCTTGTATTTCCAGTGTGACAAATAAACTAAAACAATAAAAACCGCAATATCGAACATATTTGTGACTCGTTATTTGCCCAAAGAGATTAAAAGACTAATAAAATGGCAAGAAGACACGTCTTTCTACTGCATTTTTCCTTGCGAGATACACACCAAAAATATACATCGTGGCCAGAGCTGGTTCTTTTTAGGTAATCAAAACATACAGTGCAATCAGTATATTCCAATTCATGAACAAATGACTCTTATGAACCGATTCTTTTTAGTGAATCAAAACATACAGCACAATCAGTATATTCCAATTCATGAACAAATGACTCTTATGAACCGATTCTTTTTAGTGAATCAAAACATACAGCACAATCAGTATATTCCAATTCATGAACAAATGACTCTTATGAGCTGGTTCTTTTTAGTGATTTAAAAACATACAGCGCATTCAATATAATCCAATTCACAAACAATTGACTCTTATGAACTGGTTATTTTTAGTGAATCAAAAACATACAGCGTGATCAGTATAGTCCAATTCATGAACAAATGACTCTTAAGGCTGATTTATACTTCTGAGTCGGACCTGCGCCATAGCCTCGATTTTCATTTATACTTCTTGTCCGCGTTGACGTGCAGCAGACATGCAGAGGGAGAATGTGTACCCCTGAGGGAGGGGTTCTGGCAGACCAATCACAGCGCTTGTGGTCCGCGTAGAATAGACGCGTTGTTACTACACGTCAGGGTACGTCGTAGGCTACACGTGCAACACACAGCCTATGACGTAGCTATGGCGTACACTCGATGCAGAAGTATAAATTGGGCTTTATGAGCTGATTCTTTTCAGTGAATCAAAAACATACAACGTGAGCAGTATAATCCAATTCCTATATGTGAAAGCAGAATAAGTTCTGTGGGAAAACTGCCTTTGGAAACACAGTCACAGTATTCCAGTTCCTTGTTTTACCACAAACTCAGACCGGAGCAAGAACTTGGACCGGCAGAGGAACATCAGGTCCAGAGAAGACCAAACAAACAGCACTCAGATGGTCTGAAGGGGCAGCATTTCAGCCCGGGATCAAAGGAGAACACGTCCCCCAGAACGGAAAACACGGAGAGGCAACTGGAAAAGAGCTAGCGGGGAATGAGTGAGTAAATGAAGGGTTGAGAGGAGCGCCATGGAAACAGTAAAATTAATAAATAAGTCATAAGCACAGTGCATGATGAATCATAACTCTCAGGAAAGTGGAGTTATCAGACATGTCAGGCAGCAACAGAACTGCCCGAACGCGTTAAAGCAAAGCTTCCTCCCCAAAGCCCAAAACACAAACATGGAAATCTTCAGAGCCATGGCACACGGCGTAGTGCACATGCTTGCAAAACTTAAATAAAAAATAAAAAAAATATGTTCACATCCCAATTCTCAAAATAAATCTTAAAAGAAATAATAAAAAAAAATACAAAATGCAACAAACAACAGCTTTAAAAATAAAAACAATTAAATATAAACAATAAAAAAATTAATTAAAATTAAACTTTAAAAAAAAAAAAAAAAATACTATAAAATAAAAAATAAAACAAAATAAAATAAACAAAAAATAAAATAAAATATTATTACTAAGTATGTTATTAAAAATTATTAAATTAAAAATATTTAAAAAATAAAATATAAATAATAAAAAAGGTTTGAGAAAGTCAGAGCCATGCGTAAAAAATAAAAAGTATGTTCTGAGGATGCACATCCCAATTCTCAAAATAAATCTTATAAGAAATAATAAAAAATATAAAACGCAATAAAAACTAAAATAATAGCTTTTAAAATTAATAAAAAAAAAAAAAATTAATTAAAATGAAACAAAAAAACTATAAAATAATTAACAAATAATAAAAAATGTGATTAAGTATATTATTAAATTATTAAAATATTAAAAAAAAAAAAAAAAACATTTAAAAAAATAAAATAAAAATAATATAAAACTAAGACAGAACATTGAGAATTACATTGCAGCTTAGACTCAAGACTGTGTGGCACATTCATCTTTCGGACACGCAGACAGTCAAGCATGCATAACGGTTTGGTTTACTAGACATGTTGATGTGACTCGTTGCCTTTACTGAGTTGTAATTGTCTAAGCACCCGTACCTCTCCAGTGTCATTACCATACACACAAGGCTGCTCCTGTTAACCCATTAACTTCAATCGCTCTGCGCTCTATAGCCTCTGGGTAGTTCATTAACCCCTATTAGCAATACAAACTCTGACCTAAACTGAGCAGCATAGCCCTAATAATTCCCAAGTGCTGCTGGGAAGTAGCGGGGGAGCCGGTGGCCCATAAAAGCGCAGCACACTTCCTCTACAATTTGAGACGGCCACTACATCTGAGCACCGCTGTTGAGCAACCAGGGGAAGTGGTTTTTATGTCATTAGCTCATAGTCGATTATCATTGCCGTTGTGATTATCATAATTATCGGTGCTCTTATCAAACGGCATCAAAGCGCCGGTCGGTAATGGCACACTTGTGAGGGAGGGAGAGCGAGCGCTAATGAGGGATGGTTGTAGCGGGGAAGACGACACCGGGGCCTGATCACAGAGATGCCACCGGCTTATCTGCAAGTTAAAATTCCCATTCAATGCCAAGCCTTTCATTCATGAGAGAGGGAGGCAGGTGCCAGAGACCGTTTCCTTTCAATCGCTTCCATCCTTCCAAGCTGCAGCTTGTTTTCTACATTGACAGTTTTCAGTAAAATCGTAAAAACGCAATATTTTCTAACTATATACTCTTAAAAATAAATGTTCCAAAAGAGTGTTTTCGCAGTGATGCCATACAAGAACCATTTCTGGTTCCCCAAAGAACCTTTCAGTCAAGAGTTCTTAAAAGAATTAGTTTGAAAAAAAAAAATCTAAAAGAACTTTTTTCTACTATAAAGAATCTTTTTTGTGGAATGGAAAGATTCCATGGATGCTAAAGTCTCTTCATTGAACCATCGATGCCAATAAAGAACCTTTATTTCCATCTCACAATCGCCCATTGTGCGCTTTTTATGAGAAACCAAAAACAAAAATATAACAAAACATAAAACTACGTCACTCAAATGAACTAAATATCCGCGTGGTTATGCGAAACTCACAACACAAATAAATTCTGATAGCATGCGTGAACAACGAAACCAGCGTGACTCTAGGGCTGTCAAAAAAATTAATTCGAATTTTATACTTAAATATTACTAGTACTCGAATTATATTAGAATTTACAATGTATAATTTCAGCTTTCGGCACGTCTCGTGAGGCCACAAGGGGGCGCAATGAGCAAAATATCAATGCAACGCATTAAATTGTTTATTCAAAGCAATGAAATAACATGACTGTCTATACAAAACAAACTGCAAAACGTTTATAAATCAAATATAATTCTGTAAATTGCATAAACAATTATGAACAAAACAGCATGTATTTATGCATAACTTTAAAGGCACAATATGTAAGCTTTTTAATTAAAATATCCAAAAACCACTAGAACAGTGTTATATATTTTGTTGACTTATGTGCTTTATCCCAAATGTTTCCAAGAATGTTTAAATCCAGAGAAATAAGCAATTTTAACCAGGACACGGACCGTGCGTCGCCCATCAATGACATACCTGCGTTACCCTCGATTTCCGGTTTATTTTGTAGAAACCATGGAAACACCAAAGACGCTTTAATATATGATGTGTTTTATTAGACAGGTGAGCAACTGTTTGGATCATTCATGGACAGAAAACTAATCATTGTTATACAGCTCAACACAGTTAGTCTTATTGTTTAAATCTCGTAATGATTTACCGCGAGTACCATGAGCGGAAGAAGCGGAAGAAGCGGAAGCGCTCGTCTGCGGCAGAATAAAAGCTCCACGAAATCAAGGGTGTCACCAAGCTACGCCTTTGAATTAGGGATGCACCGATACCATTTTTCAGAACCGATCCGATCCCAAAAATTCTGAGTATCGGCCGATACCGATCCGATACCAGCGCAGTTTTGTTTAAAAATTCAATGTAGAATTTCTATACCTCAGTGTGTTGAACTGATAATCACTCTTTTGTGTGTTAAACACAATCTACTAAATACAGACAACTTCATTATAAAGAATAACAACAAATTAAAAAAATATATAATCACAATCTATGACAAAAATACTACTATAAACTAGATGGTGGATAATTCAGCAGCAAAAGTTACTCTAGAAAAATCATGAGTGCACAATAATTGTATAAAATCTAAACATTTAGTGGGAAAAAAAATAAATAAATAAATAAAAGTGAATTAGTGTAGCACTAAATCCGGTAAAATGTTACACATTGTTGTAAAATACATTCATGAAAAACAAGTAAATATATTTATAGAAATAGGGCCTATATACTAAGAAATTAAAAGACATTTATTTTAAATGTATAGCGCAGCTTTTTAATGAGGCAGCAACATATTATAGATAGGGCAGAACAAGAAAGGCTATTAATAATCTTTCATAGCGCAAAAGTATTATAATACGAAAGGCTCCAATACAGAGCGTCACAAAGCGCTTATGCACATCCCGTGTGCAGGATGATGTGCTTGAAGCAACACAGAGTCACAGCGCTCCCGCTCCGTCCGCATTGAGAAGTTCAAAACACAAAGGGAAGAGATATCGATGCGTAGTGTATCGATCTATGCAATATTTTATTGAGCCGTTTCTTTTAACAGTTTAACATTTCAGTTACCGTGTGTGTGAAGAACAACACAATCTCTAGTCCAGTGTTGTGATCTAACAGACACCCGGTAGAAAGTAACACGATTTACAGTAATAAACTCCAGCCAGATAAAGTCATTTTTATGTGAAACCATAGAGCGTTATCAGATCAAGTATAATAACAGGAACATTGAATCGTCTTGGAGAGAGTTTCGTCGTGTTGACTGTCGTAACCGAACGCGACACACAGTTTGAAAGCTGAATGGAGAATGATTGACAGCCGCAGTGGAGGGAAGCATTCACATGAACTTGAATTTAATGACTTAAATATTCATCTGTACCTCACATTAAACTATGGAATGGCTTCAGAACACTTAATATAGTGCACGAAGCGTTGATGATGCTTTATAATGTTTTTGTGTCTTTCGTGGGGCACTGGGTCTTAACAATAACACAGAATATTATACGCACAATATCGGATTTGGATTGGCCCTGTCTGACCGATACCTGATCCGGCAAATAATGGCGTATCGGAGCCGATAGCGATACGGAGTATCGGATCAGTGCATCCCTACTTTGAATAAGAGACCTCTAGCAGCGGAAAAATTACATATTGTGGTTTTAATACAAAGAACCGAAGCGTTACATGGAGTACTTTTTTGCGTTTAAAATCATGAGATGCAGTGGAATGGGAAAAAATAAAACAAAAAAGTTGAATGTTTTTTTTTAAAAGTTGAATGTTTTTTAACAACATGGCTTTCTAAACACGCGTCTCTCTGCTGCGAGATCGAGTGCAGCGGTCAAAGATATCCGTCTAGCGCATGTTTACAAAAGCCCTATTCGGACGGTAATTGGTTCTCGTGGGGTCATAAGGTATTTTCATCATTTACAGGGGCTATTCAGTGATTTTATTGCCGTCCGAATCCAGAATGTCAGTGTTTTTCTCCCACCACCCGCGTAAATGTATGACTTACTTTCTTTCTGCAGACCACAAAAAAGATTTTTTACACCAACCTCATTAACTTTCATTGTACAGACAAAAAACATTGACATTTTTCAAAAAGGTTTGGAACAACAGGAGTAAATGATGACAAAATGTTCATCTTCTTAACCGTTCCAATTAACTAGAACATATTTTAACTTAATGAACATCTAATATAGGACTAAATTAAAATATTCTGACAGTGCTCACTCTTAGAAGAGAAGGTTCCATTTAGAACCTAAGGGTTCCATCATATATAGAACCTTTATGGCATAAAGCATTCTTAAGAGTTCTATATAGAACCTCTCTGAACCTTTATTTCCTAAGAGCGTGTTTCTAATGAAAATGTTTCCTACTCCTTAACAGATATTTCCTTTCATCTTGATGATTGAAGGCATCTCTTGCAATATTAAAAGGCAAACCAAACCAGCTTTTCCCTACAATCTGAAAGCATGAGAACAGAACAGATTTTACACAGGAGGAAAACTGATATCCTGCTCCATAATTCATGGCGGTCCAGCCTTTAAAGTCCTTTCTACCCTCATAATAGCTCATATATCCTGCGTAAACTGCATTATGCAATTGTTAATTATTGATAACTTGCAATTGAGTAATCAAAAAGGTTGGCCGGTGTGTACACTACCACCATTTCTGACCCATGAAAACTCTCATAGGGCATAAATCCAGCTGGCTTTTCCCGCGATCACCAATCTGTGACCGCTGTGAAGAATGTGAAAATGAAGCCGATGACCTAAAAGGCCATCAGAAGAGGACCGCTTTATCCCTCGACATCAGGTGGGGTGATGTTTCACAGAGTAGGATGGACAGTCTAATGGACAGAGATCAATACGTCCTGGAAATGCTGAGGCAAGCATTACGAGATATCACCGCGCTTCAGTTCTGAGGCCTAAAATAAACCGCATAGGCAAAGAAAGAGCAAATATTAACATCTGGGCCTGTATTCATGAAAAATCTTAATGCAAGAAAATTCTTAGAAAGGTGGGCGTTTCCTCTTAAAATTAAAGAAAAATTCCTAGTAAAGAAAAAAGTAATTCAGAAAGCATCTTAACCCTTAAAAGAGGTCTTAAGGTCCAAAAGTGTTAGGAGTACGGACGAGGACTTTTAAGAGGCTTAAGAGTTTCTTTAGCAATGGAGAAAATGGACGAAACTCTAAGATGGAGAAGAAATGTGTTGCACACAATGCATGAGTGAATTAATAAGACACTACACATTAGATCATAAAGGGATCATGTTTGTGACCGATCTTATTAGAGACGCTAACACCTCCGACATGGCAGAAATGCCATAGCACCAGAAACGGAAGTAATCACTACATTAACATGTTTGGCAACTGGAAAAATGCAACTATGCAGCCGTGATGATTTGGGTCTATCACAACCTTCTATAAGCAAAGTGATCACACAATTACAGCAATTTCAGAACCTTATTAGGTCGCTGTTCATTTCCTATCAAATACATTAAGTACAACATTAACATGGTAAATAAAAAATAAAGAATATATATATTATGTGTGAGAGAGAGAGAGAGAGAGAGAGAGAGAGAGAGAGAGAGAGAGAGTGAGAGAGTGAGAGAGTGAGAGAGTACAACAGGAAAAATGACGCCTGTAATTTCAAAGTGAATGTTTATATAGACTCTATACTTAAAAGCGCTCTTTTTTTCTTCTTGGACAACCAACCAATCACAGTCTTCAAAAGACGATGTCATACATAGCAACAGGGTCAGCCCCGCCTCCTCACTAAGATAAAAGTTTTTGTATTTTCCTCGCTCAGAGTTGCTCTCAGATCGGTCCTGAATCACTCTTAAGCTAAGACTCCTACGTAAAGGTTTTTTAAGGTAAATTAGGAGCTTTCTGAGAGGATTCTTAGAAGCTTTAAGAATATGGGCCCTGGAATGGGAAAAGCAAAGGAGAAAGACTTTGCAAGCACAGCAACATATATAAAGCAGTGTTTTGAAAGATAAGAGCTGTGCCGCTGTGCCCTAGAGGGGTGTCACCACACCCTTTATCAGCCGTTTTGACGTGTTAAACTGTTTCTCAATCATGCCACGAACCTCCCGGCTCATTCACTGTCGTCAGTTGACTTGAAGACAAGGCCGTCCCACCTCTATGTCAAATACACACAGGTGTGTCTCAAAGCCCTGTGTAAACACCACTGGTGAATACGCTGAAAGTCACAAAGACGTTTCGTTAAGAACACGGTCTAATACTCCAGGTATTATGACAAGTGTTCCCACGCCGCACCGCTGGGAAGCAAAAGTCTTTCACAGAAGTAGGCTAATAAGTTCAGAGAGAGAAAAGCGCTACAGAGGCGAGACTAAAAATACAGCCGTGCATGGAAAATAGCTTGACACTCATTTAACAACAGTGTGAGAGCTGTTGTTTGAGGTCAGGTGATATATACTGGCCCTACTTATGTCTTAATATAGCACCACACCATCAGCCGCTGATATCAGGTTGACGATTTCCAGGAATTTTCATGACTAGAGCATGTGTTGTGCCTGATCGCTTTTAAGATCCGGGGATAAAAAGAAGGAAATCAATTAGCAATCTTTTTTTATCCAACACCAACTGTGCTGATTAGAGAATAAAAGAACATCTTAATTTGTTTGAGTAGGGTAAATTGAAAATGTAACAAATTAGTTCAATCAAATCAACTTTTTTCTTTTCAGTAATCCGAATTGTTTCATTGTTTTGAGTTTTATGAACTTAATAAATTTAACTGAAAATGGGCTAGGATTTCTATTTCCCAGCATGCTTTGCCATGACACTCAAAAGGGAGAGGAAATGCTAATAATGTTTTTTGTGCAAGATTAATTGGGAGATTTCGCAGCGTTTTAATGTTTTGTTATGCTAATTTAGAAGAGTTTCTGTTATGTTGGGTTTTTGGGCGGTGGGGGGGGTGGGGGGGGGGTGTGTGACCATCATGGTGATGAGTGGAGCATGGGGTTTGAGGATTTGTCAATGGCAGTGAAGCTGGTAGGTCACATGATAATGACATGCCAAATGTAGTACGTCCAGATTACATTCATACTATATAGAAGGTAGGGCTGCACGATCATGACAAAAATCATAATTGTCGATTATTCCCTTGAAATTGTGATTGCGATTATTAATTACGATTATCACAATTTACATTGAATGATGTTTTAAAAAGCTTTATGCCATTGTTTGAAGCGACTGCATGCCATATTGTTATATCAAAATAAACAAGCTGAAAACACTCTTCCTGAAAAACTTTTGCTTTACTATAGCATTAAGCCTCAAATGTCAAATATACATTGGTTTGGTTTCTTCAAATAAAAAAAAGCAAAAATATGCATGGTGTTATAATGTTATACTAAAACTAAAATTAAAACAATGGAAAAAAAACCTTAAGATAACCTGTAGAAAACAAAAACAAAAAACATCTTAAGCACACTGAATAATGTAAGTGGACTTTTTTTTTGTAATTGCACCTTTGAACGATTACATTATTGTGGCATCCGTAATTGTAATCACGATTACAAATGCGATGAATTGTGCAGCCCTAATAGAAGGTACTTTTTTAGCGGTCGTGAAGTAATTACTTATTCAAAATAAGTACCTACTCAAGAGAGTATGTGATTTCGGACGCAGTCTAAGATGTGATGTGAATCGTACTGAGAGCTAGTTAGCGACACAAACATTGCTCTTGCAGATTTTTGTTATCAGTATTTTGTACATGCAAATACATGCAATGTCAACAATGAAACATTTGATTTGTACCGATGCAGAAATTACCTGGATCAACAGGGAATTTCCAGGAAAAGCATGAAATCATAAAAAGGCGATAAATCGATTTTATCGATTAACTCGTATGTGTAGTTTACGTCGACTTGTTTGAATGAAAATCGGTTTTCTCTTTAACATCCGCCGACGCTCCCCTCTGCGCTCCCGTAGTTCCGAATGGGAGATACACGTTTGCCATAGAGATACACAAACATCATGGATGGCAGCGAGCAGGGAAGAACTCGTTCCCAAGAAAGGCACAGTGTCATCCATAATTTGGAATTGGTTCGGTTTTGCGGCGTCAGACGCAGAACAAACAGCACCCCGCGGCAAAGTGTGTTTGAAGTCTGAACGGAACCGCGCTACTCGTTTGAGCTGTGCAGCGCGGACCGTTTATCCGCTCGGAGCAATAATAGACAGCGCAGCGCGAGCTCATACACGGCCCGATCTCGATCACGCTACACCGTTACTACACAGCGCTGGAGATCCAGTGAGAAAGCGTTTGAATTCACCACAGAATTAATAACATCGCTACTGCGAGATCTAGTGGAAGCGTTCGGCACAGAATTCTGATATAAACCACAGATATCAGAGCAAACAGAGAACGTGGAAACCAGGAAAAACACTGTGCCGTGAATGAAGTTCAGGGGTTTCAGTCCACAGATCACCAACATTCACCATGGATTTAATGTAGTAACACCACATGGTATTTTTTTTTACATTATTTATCTCATGGTTCGTACTTTTAAGAGTGAAATTCAAGAGCTTCACACTTTTTCTCAGCACTTCAAAGCTATAAATATTATCCAATTTTAATGTTATTTTTAATGTGATGATTTGTAAAACTAAAAGTTTAAAGGTGTAGGCCACTTTGTGGCAAACAAGCACTTTTATTTAAAAAAGACATGATATTACCACTATAACCGGTAGATGGCAGCAGAGGAGCACTTATTTGACGACTTAGCCATTTCCACTCCCTAATATATGGACAAAAGTAGGAAGTCACAAAGTCTCATGAAAAACAAAACTTTTCTTCAAATTGTGACTAAATTACCCAGAAAACAAGTAAAGAGTGCTCCTTTTATAATCACTAAAGCTGTCGGTCAGTTCAGTGTGGGACAATGGTAGCCTACATTTAATAAGAGCAGAATATTCAAATTTAGGTTTTTGCACATTACTGTTGTTAATAAAAATGTATTTTATATTTATATTTTATTAGTTTATTCTGAACCCGCTCATCAAGCACCGCGTGGAGCCACTCCGCCCTGCCCACCACCACAAGTAAATTCTCAACCTATGGGAAACACTGTTTTCAAACAGTATCCGGATTCCGGTATGATAAGAATGGGTCCCGGGGGAAAGCGATCACGGATGCAGTCGCAATGTATACTGCAAACGATATGGTGCCCATATATACTGTGGAATAGCCGGGGTTTATTCACATGCTGAAAGTTTTGGACCGCGGGTATGTGCTACCAAGCCACAAATATTTTACAAAAACAAAATAAGTTAAAACTTGTTTTGAACGATTTCTTTCTTTGTCGATTTCTTTTTTTTTTAGGCCATATCGCCCAGCCCTAGATCATAGTTGATCTGTGATCCGTACGGGCCAGCTGCACTCCGGTTCAGAACGCATGTGATTCGCGGATTAATTGCAAAGTTTAACCATCATAGAGTGAAAGTTTATCATTTGCATGTGTTTTTAAGTCGAGTCAGGCATCACGAGGACTCGCGCGCTGTTTTCTGTGTGCACACATAGAGCCGTCCTGACAGCACATGAACGCCAAATTCAGTTCTCTTTCTTTTGAGGTTAAACGGATGCAAAATGAAGTCAAAGTGCCCGTCTCGGCGAGTATCCTCGCAAACAGTCAGTTATGTGTTGTAATCAATTGAGAAAGAAAACGGATGCGTGTCATTTATATTAGATTTGTGCATTCGTCTTAAAGGGACAGCAGCCTAACTTACCCACAGCAAAAGAGAAAGAGAAAATGACTTTTGTAGCTTTACCAAAGATAAACTGTATTAATTATTTAATTATATTAGTTATATTTCATTTATACAGTGAAGACTGTTATTTTACATTTGATGATTCAATTCCTGTACCTGAATACTGTTAGACTTACCTGTAAAACATAAAGCACTGCTTATTTCAATATTATCTTTCTTCTATTGTATTTATCTATGCTTGTATTATTTTCTATGCAGATTCACTCCATGACAAAATCAGCCCAATTATTCTAGAATGACTCATTCTTTTAAAATAGAGCTATTCAAATCATCTGGTAAAACTGCTTTTATATCACGATATATATCGCAAAAAAACAAAATATCGCAATGTACGTTTTTTCCTATATCTTAGCTACATGTAAATGCTGTCAATACTGAAATGAAACCTAACGAAAGCACAGATTCATTGAGTCCCACAATGAAGCCTGTGCTCAAAAGCACTCTAGAAATGAGCCATTTCTTCTAACAGATTATTTCTCAATCTCAATGTGTTCAGTAGAGAGATGAATCAAGAGGAAATATTATATGATCTCACTGGGTATGTTAACCTGCTGCGCCCACTTAAGTTCAAACACAGCAAAGAAGCTTAGATATTAAAAGGTATCCTGAAATTTTAAAGTATTCTGCTGCTCTTACACAGTGACGCATGTCGTTTTTTTTTAAATTAACAAGGTTCAAGTAACTTCCTGTATCAGTCGACTGTATTGTTTTGGAAACATGACTCTACATGTGACTGCACTGTCAAGACAAGCTTCAGTGCCACTACAAGAGGAAGTGACTGTATGTGAACCATTTCACGAAAACAATTCTGCTTTGACAGCTAAAAGAGTGTGAACTTTACACCGTGCCTTAAAATCCCAAAAGACAATAGACTTGCCATTGCCATGGCACTTCTTGACCCTAAAATCACCTCAGTGCTCACTGAAATTATCCAGTTTGGTATCTTTAAAAAAAGTTTGTTTTTATAGTGTTTAACAGCATTTAATTTCTCTCATATCTTTGGCACTAGTTGCAAGTATGCAGCAATTCATTCTTGCAATATTGTTTCTTTTTGATATCAATTAACACAGGGTTTGGACTCAAGAACAGGTGTCATTTAAAATGTATTATTTTATAGCAAAATAATAGAAAAACAAACAACATCTTTCCATTACTGGTCTTGCAAACATTCAGCATGACTAGTGTAGTTTGACTCAAACAGATTATTATCATTATGAGTCAGTTCGTTCGTCAAGAAGACTATGAACACCTGAGATATTAGTTAAGGCTTTTGAGACTTACATCAGCATTACTATTGACTGTTATCTTTACATTATACAATTTAAAAGGACAAATCCTTATGAATCCCATCCCTAAAACTCAGCTCAAACAGCCTATGTTTTCTTGCACCCAAGTCTTGCACTGTTGCACAGATAATACAAAAAACTGTTATCTGCCAAGCCGGTAGTTCTTGTTTTTGCACTGGTGTGTGTAATCTAGTCTTGTCCGAGGCTAACGTCGCTGTCCTATTACTATCTCAATTAAACAAACCCCATGTATTCAGCAAGGAGTGACCTACACAAAGGGCCATTGTCACCAGTGACACGAGGCACGTCCAGATTCTCACTTTCTCCCTCGCAATCAGGCCAACGGTCACATTAGCATCGCTTTCAATGGGAGAACGGCCACTAATGGCAGCATGTATCAAATCCCCTGCGCGGAGCCACGACAGACGCGGAGATCGAAGGGGGAGGGAAATGCTAGACGAGGGCCTGCCACGTGGGATTCTTCGCAAACAACGGCGTTTGCAACCAACTGACGGATGCGGGACTACGAAAGCGTCTCTCATCCCAGATAAACAACCGCAGGAATTTAATGAGCTGTGGATGATTCGTCCTAAACCTGCTAGTTAATCTATCAAATGCACTTATGCTGCCTTCAAGTCAGGTCGGAATTATCGTATTTATGAGATGAGAGCTCAGCGCCACCACAATGTCATAATTATCAGCGGAAAAACTCATTAAGCCCATACTTTCTGTGTCATTTAAGGAAATGCATTAATTATAATTGTGAACATGGCTTGACTAACCAGCCACTGTGGCTAGTGGTTTTCCAAAGTTATTAGCCACTCAGCATTTTCATTGGCCAACATTTTGTTGTTGGAAAATTTGTTGTTGGCTATATGTAAATGACCACTGTACAAACCCAAATCAAGTCTACATGAAATGCATAACATGACAGGTCATCAAATAGGCCTATTTAGCTCTAATAAGGTTGTGTGTAAGACAGAGAAACACTAACAGTTGCGATTTATCATCAAGCAATATTCTCATCAACGTTCTATTAGCTATGACGTTTAAATCTAGCATATTTTGTGTATGAGCGCATACAGTAGCCTAGTGAAATACCCATATTTTATATTTATTTTATTAAATATCAAAAATATATAAGGTGTGCATCACACCTGACACCTAGATGAACACTTTACAGTTGGTTTTATGACTGTAAGTCATTCTCTTCAATCATCCTGAAGTTAGAAACGTGTATACAAATGTCGTATGTAACTTTAGAGACGGTCCCTAAATCCGCGAATATCGAACGTCAAGTCAACTTTATGCCAGTCACATCAGATGCGCTGTGGTTCTGCTGTGATCTTTGTTTGAAATCATTTTCACGGCTGAAATAGAACAAAATCAGTCAATCACTATATGATTAATCTCTCACGTACATCTCTGCTCTGTTGTTTATGATGAGAGAGCAGATTTCAGTGACTAATCTGAACGCCTCTGATTATTAGACATTGCATTCATAAGCTCAACAGAATCGCATGTGATTGCTTATAATACGCAATGCGATTATACAGATGCCGTTTAAGAAGACTACAATACAATTTAACCAGCCAAAGGGGCTAGTGGGAGTGACTGTGTTACACGCCACAGCTGAAATACACCTGGCGGGTTGGCGGGTGTTAATATCAAGCCCTGTTTGTGAATATTTACTGCATAACCTTGCATGCATTTTCTTGCCTGAAAATACTTCTCATTCCATCCGTTTTTGGAGGTGACAGGTTTGTGTGACCAAACTACATTTCCCATCATTCTTGGGGCTGCACTAAGAAATGATAAAATACTAGGACTGTAAATCTAACATTAACTTAGTGTTATTAAAAATATGCTAAATAATTAACAAAATTAATCTCATGTTTATGCACGGAGAAAAGCAATAAAAAGTATTGCAGCCAGAACGCAACAACGCATTTGGTGTGAACGACTTTGAACAAAACTATACTGTAAAATGGATCGCTGTGGATTTATGGACTATGTGTTCAATGATATGGAAATATAGTTCCACAGAGTCGTTTACACCGTGCTCTCTCGTCTCATATCTTGTATCCTGTTTTGGTGCGTTCTTTTTAGTTACTTTAAAGGGGTGGTTGATTATGATTTCACTTTTTTAACTTTAGTTAGTGTGTGATGTTGTTGTTTGAGCATAAACAACATCTGCAAAGTTACGATGCTCAAAGTTCAAAGCAAAGGGAGATATTTTCTTTTAAAGAAATCACTTAAGGAATACAACGAACGACTGGTAGGGACTACACAAGCTTCCTCCCGGGTTAGTGACATCACTAAGCCTGAAATTTACATAAACCCCGCCCCCGGGAACACGCAACAAAGGGGGTGAGGCCATGTTGAGAATTTATAGATTATCATGACAGAATATGCTAATCAATGATTTGAAGATAGTTAACTCCACATCAGCTACATAAATTAATCAACTAAACATTCAGGAACATCTTGTCGCATTCTACATGTTGTCACTTCCTCTCGAGCCTCTCCATCATTGTCCGACTGCGGTTTGAACATAAAAGGCTGAACAGTTTCATTGCCTGTCTGCATGAGGTAATCAGAGCTGCTAACACAAGCTCTTGAAGCTCCGCCCCGTGAGCAGCAGCTCATTTGCATTTAAAGGGACACACAAAAACGGCATGTTTTTGCTCACCCTCAAAAAGTGACAATTTTAACATGCTATAAAAAAAATGATATGTGGGGTATTTTGAGCTAAAACTTCACATACACACTCTGGGGACATCAGAGACTTCTTTTACATCTTGTAAAAAGGGGCAATCAACCACCCCTTTAAAATACAGCTATGATCCGCACTCAAAATTTTAAATCTTTTTAGTTAATTTTAGGGTTGCAAAGTTTCCAGAAACTTTACAGAATTTTGGGAAACTTCCCAGGATTTTTGGAAACTCCAGGATTTTATGGAAACTTCTGGTAAATTTTCAGAAACGTTCCAAAAGTTACCGGAAACCCTAGTTACTTTATTTTACATTATTTACATAAGATTTTTTGAATGTGGGATCCTCTGTTGTTGCCTTTAGTGTAAAATGATGTCTTGTGTTTCATCTAAATTATTGGTGGATGTGATTAATATGGTTAAAAAGATATATACTTTATGTGGATAATTATTGTTGAACATTTAATTGAAGTTGACGTTAAGTCCTTTTGAAAAAACTAAGATGTTTAACTAATCTTGATGACGTCAATATAATCAACTGTTTAAATAGTGGGTGGAGGGATTAGATTATCTAAGTGATTAGATTATCAATCTAAATGATATGAAAGTAAAAATTTATATTGACTTCTGAAGTAAGTTTTCGTCTATTCAATGATTTACTCAATCGCCACAATGTGATCACAAAATGATCTTCATTTGGGCACTTTTCTTAGCTAATATTGATATGCAATTAATCTGAATAAATAATTGGCATATTATGAAATTCAATTAGAATGTTTTTGATTGACGGCATGAAATATATAATATGAAGTGTCAACACACATTATTTGCTGTTCATTTACTGTTAAAAAGCTTCCTGTCTTTGGAGTATGGAACTGCCCAAAGTGTCCAATGCATTTTGACTAAAATCACATAATATTGCCAAACTTCTAAATATGAAACAGCCTTTCTGATGGAGCTCAAGGAAGGGTGGAGGAAGTACTTCTGCTCAAGAGGAAAGCACTATTTTTACATTTGCAACCCAGTTTTGGAGCATCCACCTATATTGGATTAGTGCACACATGTAACCAAGACAACTGCGGCCTTTGGAGATCTTGGGGTATGGCCCTCCTCCTGGTCGGGTGGAAATAAGAAAATAAATAATAGGGAGGCGGAGGATGAGGAGGGAGGCAACGTCTAGCTGATGAGTGACGTGCAGCTGCAGTCGTTACAGACAATCACTTGCAAACAAAGGCGAGATAGTATCAACAAGACATGAGCGTCAACACCGGCCAGTGACTGATTCCAGAAACTGGGTGGATGAGGTGACTAGTGATGGGAATTATACACAGAATTTAATAAGAATTCTTTTAATGCTTTTGATGAAGTGAATCATGGAAATGCTCTGTTTAAGAACTGGTTCTTAATTAGATTCCAACCCTAGTCAGGACATGAGCGCGCCAATGTCCATCACCTTCGTCACTGACTAAACACGCAACCAACGTATTCTAGTTTTCAATCATCTTCTGGCATCTTCGCCATTGTTTCAGAGTTAGTTCTCAACATGCATGACATATTTTGCTAGTGGCGAAACATGACAGACCCAGAGTTTCCCTTGTGTGTTTAGTTCCACGTCTAAGACAGGACATCCCACGCCCATCCGGAGAAATATCCATTCAGCCAATTCACATCCTCATCAGTGAACACTTCCGTTCTCTACAGGCATTCCAGAAAGCTTCCAATGCATCTCAAAAGTGTTTTCCTCAGTGATGTAGGCGACTGAAAGAAATGAAAGGAGTACTAACTTGAGTGGTCCATTAAAACACACCAGTGAGGGGGTTTTATTCACCATTCACTTGAGTAGGAGGCTCTCACTAGGACAGTAACTTGACGTGGCATGAAAAAAAAAATTCCCAGAATTCAAAGATCAACCCGAGGGCGGACTTCTACCGCCAGGTCATCTTACAGCTCATCTTATCTCTAAATTTCTGCAGAGGTATTTACAAATCAAAACAATCGTAATAGAAGAATGTATTGAACCTATATAATTACTTATAAATCACATGAACCTGTATTTGTAAACAATTTACTTCCATAATATGGCATGTTTTGAGTGAAACGTTATTAAAAATGATGCATCTTAAATTTATGCATAAAGAATTGATTGGATGGTGTCTAATCTCTATGACAGGTGGTTGGAGGGGAGGGGGTCAATAAATTAGAGGGCTTGATGACGTCAGCGGAAAAGGAAAGCCGTTTCAGAGGCGGCGCAAATTATTATATTTTAACAAAAGATCATGAAGACAAATTTTTATGATGTGCACTTATGAATCTTTCGCAATAAGAATGTGCGTTAAGAAGGTAAAAAGTGTCCATTTTGATTTCATGTTGACCCTTAAGGCTAATATGACCAAAAACACTTGGATTTTCAGTATTCTTTACAATTTTTCCATGTTTCTCAGTGTTTTCATACGGTTCTTGATTTGAGTTGTACCAAATTCCTGATGGTACATTATAGGCTCTTCAGATCAGTGCATTGCTTTCTGGGTTCTTTAAAGCACTAATAGATATACGCATGTAATGAACTACACATTAAAAAAAGTGTTAACTACACTTAAACAGGTTTATATGATAAAAGCCTAAAACCTTTTAGGGTTATAACTAAAACTTTTAACTTTCACAAGTGCACCACGAGCCCTATTCGGATGGGACTAGTTTTCCAGGGGAATTTGAGTTTCAAAGACGTACTGTGAGATTTTAATCCCGTCTGAATCTGTCAAGTCAGTGTTTTTCTCACACAACCTCTGTAAAAATTCCAGTGAAAATTACCTACTGTTTTTCGGCAAACTCAACGGTCCTCTGAGAAATCTAATCTCAACCCGAATGCAAATGTCTGTGATTCCTGATGTTGTCGAACGCTTCTCTTCATGTGTTTTTTGATCTGAGCTACCGTTTGCGCACCAATCTTCGGCATGCTTTCATTTTCATTTATGAAATAAGGTATCCGACAAAAATTGATAAATAGAGCCAAATCGCGGAAACTACAAAGACTGCCCATTTTAATATCAGCGTCAGGTAAGACACTAATAATAATAATAATAATAATAATAATAATAATAATATGTGACCCTGGAGCACAATAAGTCATAAGTCTCACGGGTATATTTGTGGCAATAGCCAACAATACATTGTATGGGTCAAAATTATTGATTTTTCTTTTATGCCAAAAATCATTAGGATATTAAGTAAAGATCATGTTCCATGAAGATATTTTGTAAATTTCCTACCCTAAATATATCAAAAATGTATTAGTAGTAGTAATATGCATTGCTAAGGACTTCATTCGGACAACTTTAAAGGTGATTTTCTCAATATTTAGATTTTTTTGCACCCTCAGATTCCAGATTTTCAAATAGTTTTAATGTTGTAATAGTAATGTATAAACATTAATTAAAAAAAATTCACCCTTATGACTGATTTTGTGGTCCAGGGTCACATATACCAAGATACTTGTCTACATTTCACTGCTCATTTATGCAAGTTTATTGTAAACCGTCACTGCAATAAACTCATAAAGTTTACTTAAATAGGGTTTTTATAATAAATTAAAATATCAACAAATAATAAATTAAGACATAGCCTATACGTCATACGTGATGCACGCAAACATGCCATCTGCAACGCCCACATCTAGAGAACACACACTCCCACCTCTGTAATAAACACTGAGATGTTAGTCCCGTCCGAATGGGTACATGTAATCACAGGCGTCGAGTGATAAGAACTGTAACTCAAACGTTGTTTAGAAAACTAGTCCCGTCCGAATGGGGCTAAAGACTCACAGCAAATTTACAAACCACTGGGAGTCAAGTGTTTAACTGGCAGTTAAACAACAGGTTGAGCAGTTGTGTGTTATCTCGTTGTCGTCTTTGTGTGCCGTTTATCTTGGGTCATACTGTCAACAAACAACATCTGTTGAAATTCGAGAACTGGCCAACCCAACACCCAATTAAACAGTCTGACTTTAACTCAACTAATAATCAATTTGACATCAGTTGAGGTACTACTTCTTAATCAGGGCTGACCATTATGATAGTATCGTTCAATGAGAAACCAATACACAACCAATGCTATCTGCACATTGTTTATTTGTGGTAAATCTTCCATAGTATTTTTCGGTTTCTAAAGTTTCCATTTGACAATCTTTTGCAATTACTGGTGTCAAACATTAACCTCTATACAATACGTGTGACCACAGCATCATAAAGACATCTTGATAAGATTAGAAGAGCATTCCCACAGCTGTTGACTTTCTTGTGAAGTAATGCCATGCCAAGATCTAAGCTTCAGCATTTAAGGGATTCAAAATCACTTTACTATGAATTGGAGATGTGATCATTGGCATAATAAGTTGTTGTGACTTGAGCCTTGGGGAAAGGTAGCAAAGGATATTCAATCAATGAGCAGACTTGATCTGAAAGTGATTATCCTGTGAACAGATTGCATCATGTCAATGAGGTCAAGCTTCCAGTGAATGGAGCTCATATGGACCCCGCAGCAGGCAACGGACAGCCTCCTTTTCAAAAAGCTGCAAGAATGGCTCAATGTTTCTACCAAGACCTGTTATTTACCAAGGAACTTTAACTCAAATGTTTCCTATCAAAAACATCCCTGACACTGAGTGTAGGTGTTATGACTCACATAACCCGTGACAGTGACTTTCAGTACAATGTTTGTAAGACATTTTAGATTCATTTAGATTCAAACAAAAGTGATCAAACAATACGTTTTTTTTAAATAACCAATGCCAATAGCAATATCCAGAAAGGAGGATGGCCACTGCTGATTCAAACGAACACTTATTTACTCATCTAATTCACAAAACAATATGACAACAAAAAATGTGAACAATTTATCAACAAGACTGACACTCAGCACAATTATCGATTAATAGTGATAATCGCAAAATAGCCAAATAAATCTTAATCCATCCATCACTACTAAAACACCTCAAAACATCTTTATGTAAACCAATGAAAACCACATAAATGACACTTTATTCCAATTAAAAAAAAATCACATTTTTATTCTCACATAATCACATAAGTAATGTGACATGCTCCATCCAAAACTATTTTTTAAAAATTTCCCATATTATGCATACATATTTTTTGACCTCTATTAATTGAGAGACATGGGGTTTTAAAACATTGTCTCACCAAAGCACCATTACAAAAATAATAATAAAATAAATGGTGACTGATTACAGCATCTAAAACACACACTTTCCCTTATATTTTTCAAATACATTTAACATTATGATCATTTGAACATTTTAGAACAAAATATGTGTATTAGTCATATGTTTTTTTTCAGTATGACATGCACTGATTAAAAAAACATGTTTAAAAAAAGTTCATATTCAGGTTAATCGATTAAATAGTTAAAAATGAACTAAATTGTGACTGGTCACAACATCTAAAACATACACTTTCCCTAATAAATTCAAACAAACGTAACATTATGACGTGAACTAACCATTTTAGAACAAAATATGTGTATTAGCCTATCATATTTTTTTTTTTTTTCAGTATGACATGCACTGATTAATAAAAAAAAACATGTTTAGAAAAGTTAATATTCAGGTTAGTCGATTAAACTAGTTAAAATCAACTAAATGGTGACTGGTTACAGCATCGAAAACACACTTTCCCTAATAAATTCAAACATGCTGTGAACTAGAATCATTTTAGAACAAAATATGTGTATTAGCCTATCATATGTTCTTTTTCAGTATGACATGCATTGCTTAATTAAACATGTTTTGAAAAGTTAAATTAGACTAAACGGTGACTGGTTACATTATCTAAAACATACACGTTCCCTTATAAATTCCAAATAAATGTAAATGTAACATTACAATGTGAACTACAATCATTTAAAAATAAAATCTATCATATATTATGGTCTTTTAGTATGACATACACTGATTAATAAAAAAAACATGCTTGAAAAGTTCATATTCAGGTTATTATTCAACTACCCACATATACAAATGTGAACAGACAATAGAATCCCGTCACAAACGAATGGAACGTTGAAACATTTTTTAATTGATTTGTACACTTCAGAGTTTCGCGCGAATTCGATTTCAGTAGCAAAGACAAAGAGTAACGGTCAAAAATGATTTTAAATATCGGTATTCCACTCAGAAGTGCGTGAGAACACTTGAGCAAGTGTCCTCGATCACAAAAGAAGTTGTTTGCTGGATTCGAGCGCATGGCAGAAGCGATGGAATGTTCGCGCGTTTAAATGATTCCGATTTAGAATGCCGTGAAATTCGACAAGTGAACGACAACAAACAAGAGCACTTGAGAAACAATACAAGAACCGAAGCTCTGCCTGATATCCGCCCATGCTTTTTCACGTGAACTTGCCTGTAGAATGTTAACTTTCTGCGCTAGCCACACACACATAAACTCCATCGACACCACAGAAAGCGGCAAACTGGATTTCGTTACTCACATTCTAGCACGCGGACCCGTTTTCCGCTGAAGCGCGTCAGTAGTCGGAGTGTTTCTGCCTCAAACTGTTTCCTCCATCCGCGCTGCGCACAGATCACGCCGCACAGCAACGCTACCAAACCCCTTTGCCGTTGCCAAGGCAACAGACCCACTTCAGCCAATCATAACCCCTCCCCTTCGAGATCCCCTGGCAACTGCTGCAGCGCGCTCGAGCGCTAGTGGTGAAGCTTCTTGGCGCGCGCCATTCCACTCTATTTAATGTGTTTTCACCTTTTTTCCCTCTTCCTTTATATGAATTCTCCTCAAATTCTCTGTTAAATCTCAACGGCTATTTGTTTTCTGATCTTTTCCATTTATTTCCAAACTTAGTACTGAGTTTGATACAAAATAATTTGGGCTTTTCACGCACTCTTACAAATAAAGGTTCTGGGTAAGTTATTAATCCAACATTTTGCTCTCAAATGGTGAAATTAAACTCAGCATGTGAAAGTGTCTGACATATACAGAGCATGTGAATATTAATGAGGTAAGCATGAAACAGAAGTCTTTTCTTGTGACTTAAACTCCCCATGAAATCAAAAGTTTTAGTATGAATATGTTAGCCTTACTGTTATCTATAAGCTAGTGTGCTCCAAAACAATGACAAAATTCACATTTAGAAGATATAAGCATACAAAACTCACAGTCTCTCCAATATGGATCAATGAGTTTGATGACATCACTAGGCACTTCAGCTTCTCATCAGATTTTCTGTCCAATCAAATGCTCTCTAGAATCTGAAGCCCCGCCCCCTAAATTATAAACAGATGCTGAAGCTGCGGCTGCAATCGGTCACTTGTTCACACATTTACTATTTTCTACCTGGTGAATGGGCACATAGTGCACTATATAGGGGATAGGGAACGATCAGACAGTGTAAATATGCTTTCCATTGGGGCGAACGAAGTCTGGTTTCATGTTAGTGACAGTGAACCGCCGCAGCTCCAGAGACATGATAGCACAGAGCGGATCATGTGATCGAGTCGGCGCAGACCAGAAAACATAGCGGACCTGTTTGAATTCTGCACAGAATGATATTTTAAAGCGAGATTGAGGAGAAACAGTTAGAGACTAGGAGGAAACTGCGGCTTTACCGAGCTCAACGGCTCTGGGTCGACAAAAACCCTATAGAGAGTATGCACTGACGTCACTTTCCCGCTGGAAAACACGCCCCCTCAGCCGGACTGAGTGGCAAAAGCGCTACTGCATGACTGGATTTAATAGGGGAAACTGCGAAAACATGAGTAAAACAAATTATTATCAGTTTAAATTAATGGTTGGACTCGATATAAGTGTTCCTTAAGACATACCAAAGATCCAGTGATCCATGGATATTGACATGCAGCCAGGAATTGTGTTTTCCTGACATTTATATGTGCCTGATTTCGACGCCGGGGAAATACATAAAGCTAATTTGCCTGTGACCACTTTAAATTAATGGAATATAGCTAAATCTGGGTGATCACTTATATCAATGTTATATATATACACTCACCTAAAGGATTATTAGGAACACCTGTTCAATTTCTCATTAATGCAATTATCTAATCAACCAATCACATGGCAGTTGCTTCAATGCATTTAGGGGTGTGGTCCTGGTCAAGACAATCTCCTGAACTCCAAACTGAATGTCAGAACGGGAAAGAAAGGTGATTTAAGCAATTTTGAGCGTGGCATGGTTGTTGGTGCCAGACGGGCCGGTCTGAGTATTTCACAATCTGCTCAGTTACTGGGATTTTCACGCACAACCATTTCTAGAGTTTACAAAGAATGGTGTGAAAAGGGAAAAACATCCAGTATGCGGCAGTCCTGTGGGCGAAAATGCCTTGTTGATGCTAGAGGTCAGAGGAGAATGGGCCGACTGATTCAAGCTGATAGAAGAGCAACTTTGACTGAAATAACCACTCGTTACAACCGAGGTATGCAGCAAAGCATTTGTGAAGCCACAACACGCACAACCTTGAGGCGGATGGGCTACAACAGCAGAAGACCCCACCGGGTACCACTCATCTCCACTACAAATAGGAAAAAGAGGCTACAATTTGCACGAGCTCACCAAAATTGGACAGTTGAAGACTGGAAAAATGTTGCCTGGTCTGATGAGTCTCGATTTCTGTTGAGACATTCAGATGGTAGAGTCAGAATTTGGCGTAAACAGAATGAGAACATGGATCCATCATGCCTTGTTACCACTGTGCAGGCTGGTGGTGGTGGTGTAATGGTGTGGGGGATGTTTTCTTGGCACACTTTAGGCCCCTTAGTGCCAATTGGGCATCGTTTAAATGCCACGGCCTACCTGAGCATTGTTTCTGACCATGTCCATCCCTTTATGACCACCATGTACCCATCCTCTGATGGCTACTTCCAGCAGGATAATGCACCATGTCACAAAGCTCGAATCATTTCAAATTGGTTTCTTGAACATGACAATGAGTTCACTGTACTAAAATGGCCCCCACAGTCACCAGATCTCAACCCAATAGAGCATCTTTGGGATGTGGTGGAACGGGAGCTTCGTGCCCTGGATGTGCATCCCACAAATCTCCATTAACTGCAAGATGCTATCCTATCAATATGGGCCAACATTTCTAAAGAATGCTTTCAGCACCTTGTTGAATCAATGCCACGTAGAATTAAGGCAGTTCTGAAGGCGAAAGGGGGTCAAACACAGTATTAGTATGGTGTTCCTAATAATCCTTTAGGTGAGTGTATATCGTCATATCGTCCAGCCCTAAAACTTGTATAGTTTTTTGCCAGTGTTTATTCAAAAACATCCAATTATTCAGAATATACGATGGTAAATATTTAATTGACGAGTTGTCAATACAATATATAACAATACAATATATAGGGTATGATTTTACCCCATAATTCAACATATTGACACAAAATGACAACTGCAAATCCATGTTTTACTGCCTGAGTCCAGTTGTTTCTGTGAATTGCAGCGATCCATTTGCTTCTCTTTTCTGTAGCTGTCGGCAGTCTGTAAAAATATACCTCAGATTTCTTGTCAAATCTGTTTGTACTGTCAATCTCAAAGCTCTTTCCCGTTTTAGATCTGTTTTGTGTGTTTTTCGCAGCATTCACGCTGAAAACCAATGCTGCCACCTGGTCTTTTTGCCACTCAGTGGGCGTAACCGCAGTCACTCCAGCTGACGGTGATGTCACACGTATAACATTTTTAAAAAAGGGGATGAGCTGCTCAATATGTCCCGCCTGTTTCAGTGGAAATTACGTCAACACACTGAATAATGCTGTGCGTTTCAAGGCACTTCAGTGGGAAACGGCTTCTCGAACAAGAACAAATGTAGGGCAGGGCTTGATTTTGTCTATGGGGAATTGACTGGATGGTTGTGGTTTGCTATTGGTCAATCATGTGAGTGACAGGTTGCCCCGCCCTCATGCCAGTAAACTTATCATCAGAGAAGAGATGTCGCTGCAAGAGGGAGGGGAAGATATTTTGATCGAAGATTACGAGGCACTGCATACATTGCATAAAATATAAGAATGGTCCATTTTGTTTTTATGGTGACTTTAAGTTTATAATTTGCTGTCTGTTCCTAAACAACTAAATAACAGTTCTTTAGTGCCGCAATTCACTGTCCGGAGAGCACACATTACAAGTGTGAAACGTTGTTTTACTCAAGCTTAGCCCTGGGTTTAACAAGACAATAACCCAAGGTGAAGCACAGTGTAAAGCCCCAGTTTAAAAGGTTAAAAGCACTGTTAACGCCTAAAGTGCTTGTTTAATCAACAGTAAATGACTTTATGAAACAGGCAATGTTTTCAAGGGTAAACTGGGAAAATTATTGCACAGACTGTAACCTATCAACCAGTACAAGAGGATTAAGCAATAGAGCTGGAGGAGACGGTAACAACTGCATGACCTCGATGCTTGTGTGCATCTGCTCCGTCTCACCAAAGTGCTGTTCTCACACATGGTTGCAAAGGCAGTCGCTCGCACAAGACTTCTCACTCACGGCATGCAGCGAGCATGCATCTTACCCTAGCATCGCCTGAAATGGAGGCAAGACGGCTGGATTTCCTCTATTTGTGCTACAGGCAAAGAAAACCACTGTATCGTTGATTGGATGATTGATGATAAGGAGGTTTCAAGCACCACTAGCCTAGTACTTACGTGCTGTGAAACCCATAGTTTAGTGATAATGCCAGGGGATTTATACCAAGAGGAATTCAGGTCATTGTAACAGTCTGTCCTTATGAAATACGACACTTATCTGGTCGTTTAACCGGACGAACAGGATTTCTTGAGTCTTTTGCAATGGAAACGAACCCTTTCTGTGGTTGCCGTTAATGTTAGCCGCTGGTGAACCAAAGGGATATCAAACACGCCGTCTTTGACTCTTTACAATGTTTTATTATTTGCATCAGTTAATCGACTAAACACAAGGCGACTGAATCAGTTTTACTCTTGCGTGACAGGACTGCACATGTGACTCAGTAAGCTATGTGTGTCTAGACAATGTCAACAACACATTGTCACTTGTAAATTAACAAGCCGTTTGTGGTAAACTGAAAGTGAATATTCAACCATCGATTCTTTGATGTTGTGGATGAGTTATTGTATGTTAAAGCTTCACTTACATGCCGAAAATAAAAGATTTTTTAGGAAATCATGGTTTTATAGGACACGTTCCTGGACAACCTTGTTGGTCCTGGAGCAACATTACAATCAGATTGCAGTGTTTGGTTTAGGCTTAGTCTTCAGGTTTGGGCCTTCATAAATATCTGAGCTGTTTTTCCTATATTTTCAGGGGTATTGAAAATTATGTCATTACTTTCTCATTGTCATGTTGTTCCAAACATGTGTGCCATTTTTTTACAGTGAACTAAGAAAAAAAAAGACTGTAGAATTATATATATATATATTCTACAGTGTTATTTAAGTGTTATTTGAGATACTATTATAGTTTTTATTAATATTTTGAATTAGTACAGTGGGGAGAACAAGTATTTGATACACTGCCGAATTTGCAGGTTTGCCCACTTACAAAGCATGTAGAAGTCTGTAATTTTTATCATAGGTACTCTTCAACTGTGAGAGATGGAATCTAGAACAAAAATCCAGAAAATCACATTGTATGATTTTTAAAATAATTAATTTGCATTTTATTGCATGACATAAGTATTTGATCACCTACCAACCATTAAGAATTCCGGCTCTCACAGACCTGTTAGTTTTTCTTTAAGAAGCCCTCCTGTTCTCCACTCATTACCTGTATTAACTGCACCTGTTTGAACTCGTTACCTGTATAAAGACACCTGTCCACACACTCAATCAAACAGACTCCAACCTCTTCACAATGGCCAAGACTAGAGAGCTGTGTAAGGACATCAGGGATAAAATTGTAGACCTGCACAAGGCTGGGATGGGCTACAGGACAATAGGCAAGCAGCTTGGTGAGAAGGCAACAACTGTTGGCGCAATTATTAGAAAATGGAAGAAGTTCAAGATGACGGTCAATCTCCCTCGGTTTGGGGCACCATGCAAGATCTCACCTCGTGGGGCATCAATGATCATGAGGAAGGTGAGGGATCAGCCCAGAACTACACGGCAGGACCTGGTCAATGACCTGAAGAGAGCTGGGACCACAGTCTCAAAGAAAACCATTAGTAACACACTACGCCGTCATGGATTAAAATCCTGCAGCGCACGCAAGGTCCCCCTGCTCAAGCCAGCGCATGTCCAGGCCCGTCTGAAGTTTGCCAATGACCATCTGGATGATCCAGAGGAGGAATGGGAGAAGGTCATGTGGTCTGAGGAGACAAAAATAGAGCTTTTTGGTCTAAACTCCACTCGCCGTGTTTGGAGGAAGAAGAAGGATGAGTACAACCCCAAGAACACCATCCCAACCGTGAAGCATGGAGGTGGAAACATCATTCTTTGGGGATGCTTTTCTGCAAAGGGGACAGGACGACTACACCGTATTGAGGGGAGGATGGATGGGGCCATGTATCGCGAGATCTTGGCCAACAACCTCCTTCCCTCAGTAAGAGCATTGAAGATGGGTCGTGGCTGGGTCTTCCAGCATGACAACGACCTAAAACACACACAGCCAGGGCAACTAAGGAGTGGCTCCGCAAGAAGCATCCTTCAGCCCTGAAACCTGAAGGATCTGGAGAAGGTCTGTATGGAGGAGTGGGCCAAAATCCCTGCTGCAGTGTGTGCAAACCTGGTCAAGAACTACAGGAAACGTATGATCTCTGTAATACCAAATATTAATTTCTGCTTTTCTGATGTATCAAATACTTATGTCATGCAATAAAATGCAATTTTATTAATGCAATAAAATTAATTACTTAAAAATCATACAATGTGATTTTCTGGATTTTTGTTTTAGATTCCGTCTCTCACAGTTGAAGAGTACCTATGATAAAAATTACAGACTTGTGGGCAAACCTGCAAAATCAGCAGTGTATCAAATACTTGTTCTCCCCACTGTATATATTTTTATGTTTTCTATTTTTGTTTTAATTTTAGTTTTATAATAGTGTTGTGTTTTTGTCATTTTATAAGTTTTTTTTAAATAACTAAAAAACTATAGATACTATATGGTTTTTATTAATATTTTGAATTAATATATATTTGTATTTTTTCCTTTTTTTATTTTAGTTTTAGTAATTTTGTTGTGTTTTTGTCATTGTTTTAATTGTTTAAAAAAATTACATTTTTATTTAAATTAATTTAAATAATGTTTTATTAATTTTGTATTTCATTTTTAGTTATTTTATTACATCAAGTTAACAAAATGAAAATGAGAAATGTTGCTGAAATAAAATGTTAAATTTTTTAAATATTATATTTCACTTAACGTTTTTATTTTAAGTAATGCAAATGGTTTTTAATGCTTTTAGCATCAGTTAACTTTACTTTTTCACACCTTTTGTTCAATGCAAATCAGTTTGACTCATGCATTCTATTCCAAATAAGCGATATGATCGATGATTTCCCTTTATTTGTAGCTTTTGAATAACATATGGTGCTTTTTAGACATGTAATTTCAGATTTTGGCCAAGTTACACACAAAAACCAATCACTTTTGATGTCTTTGATCGGAATTGACTGCAGAAAAACTCTTTTTACATAACAGCATGTGGTTTTGAAACAACATGAGCGTGAGTAAGTAATGTTTTCATTTTTGGAAGAATTATTCCATATTTGCTTTAAAAAAGGACTGATACAGGAACACGCCCTACTTAGGAAAATAAAGGTCACTGAGAAGGAATATTGTGAACATAATATCAAGTCTCAGGACGTTGAGTACATGGCATCCATTCACGTCATGTCCTTTCAGTCCTTACTGTAGCGTTGTGTTCCTGATCAGAGCTATTCATAGAGCTAAGAGGCACTTTGTGAGATTCCCCGTTCTCCCACAAGCCCTCCCATAATTCCCAGAGATAATGAAGTTGCAGTACCAGCGGTCGGGAGACAAGATAGAACAATCAACTCGCCAATGGAGCTGATTGGAGATCAGCCTTTAAAAAGTCTTTTACTCTGTGCTGGTCCGTTCTAATCAGATTGAGAAACTAAAACAATTGAAGGAGACCGGCTCTGATCTATTGAGTTATCAAATGTTTTGGCCTGATTCTCCTAAGGAAGCTTTTGAGCAATCATACAGATTCTTATTTGAGAATAAGAATAAATGTGTCTGTGTTGCTTCTGAGGACAAAGAATGTGTTATAAGCCACCTGTTTCCCATTGGGGTTGGTGTTTGACCACCATTTGCCATGCACAAATGGACATGGTCCTCGAATAACATTTCTATCCAACATCCTCAATGTTTTCACTTACCCTATACACTTAGAATTAGAAGCAAATAATTGGTTAAGCTCTTAGGGTGTGTTCACACTTGTAGTTCGGTTCTCTTGGAAAATGATACATTTAGTCCTGGTTCTCTTAGTCAAAAAACATCTCAAAACAAAAAACAACGGGCTTTTATGACGGATATTTTATGATGGAACTGGTCGAACATCCAAAACAATGCTGGGCTAAATGCGCTCGTTGTATGTGCGTAGCTACATGTGATGGTATTTTGACCAGCTGAGAACTCGTGAAGAGCTTATGAAATGTGTAAAGGAGTCAAAACAGCGGCAGGAGTCCTTCCTTCACACCGTTTCTTATGCTCAAATAGCGTTAAAAAAGCGTATTTTTCAGGTTAAACAAGCCAATGTGCATGTGCAGTTCTAAGCACGAGTCTCAGGTTTCTTTGGGAACCGGAGCTTCTAACGGCAGCTGCAGTGATGCAATGACTTTACCAATCAGCGATTGGCTCTTTTACTTTAGAAGGCGGGACTATTCCACCATATTGCACATTGCAGTTTCAGAGTAATAGGCATGAACCGTCTTTTTATATCTTTAGTCTTTGATGTTCAGTAAGTTCCGTCACAAAATATACATAATAAAAGCCGACCAATCAGGTTGTAAACATATCCCTGTGCCTTTAGGTTTGGTATCTTTAGGTTTGGTGTTAAAATGCCAATGTGAACGCTAAGCGGACCAGGACTACTTTTTTTCCCTTTGGTCTGGACCAAACGAACCAAGCAAAACGAACTAGTGTGAACACACCCTTAATCAAATGAACTGTACTAACAGAGCAAACGCACTACAGTTTGTTTTAATCAAACCAAACATGCCAAGTGTGAACACACCCTTAGACTAACCCTAACATCTGATTGGTCGATTAGAATGTTGTTCCAAGACCAACAAGCAAGTTGATCCAGGAACAGGTCATACGTTAATGTCAACATGGAATAAAAACAGACCCACTTTCTAAATATACATTACTGATCTTAGTGTACACAATTCATCATTGTTTGTTATTCCAAAGTCTGTAATCATTTATCAAAACTGAATAACTCTCCCAATCACAGATTTTTCATGTCTTTCCCAATTTATCTGATTCAAAAAAAATTCTTAATTAATAAAAAATAAAGTCACCTTTCATATTTTTTTTTTTCATTGAATTTCCAATTTAATTCAGAAATACACAAATTTTTTTAATGTAAAATTGGTTGCGTGTTGACTTAGGGTACGTTTACAACGATGTGCTAAAAACGGAAACGTTTTTCCTTTGCATTTTTGCACACAGATCCACGAAAACGGCTACAAACGCTGCATTATTCATGCCAGGCCTGTAGATGGCGATGTCACTTTGTTAAGAAACTACACATGACGTCACTGTACAAAAACTCGTGTTTCTGTAGTTTAGACAGAGGCGATAATGGTATCGTTTTCAAAAACTTGCACTTTGAAACCCAAGTTAGCATTTTTTTTAGGCACCCAAAACACTGTTGTTGTGTAAATAAACAGCCAAAATGCATTAAAAAGTTGTGTAAACAGCCCCTTAAAGTGTGTTTGAGCAGTTGGACAAGGATTAGAAGTCAAACAACAATAAAGGACATGTTCTCTGTACATTTGGCTACTCGTTGCATTATTAATATTTGTTTATTGACTAATCCTTCATACTTGCTCAAACCACTCAAAAACATTTACCAGATGCTTTTATCCAAAGCGATTTACAAGAGAGGAACAAAAGCAATTAATCAAGGAGCCAACATTATTCATGACAAATAAAAATCGTGTATCTTGGAACTGAAAGTGAAAGGAAAGGATTGGGAGATGCACTGTCCTAGATGAAGTGAGTCGGGACCGATCAGTGAATGGACGTTCCTTAAGATGGTGTGTGAGGGTGTGTCCATGCAGTCTGGGAGTGGACGATGCTCATATGTGTGTGTGCTGGTTTAGTGGTCAGATACCCAGCTGCTTTTACAGCCCATAAATCTGATCAGGCTAGCGGCTGCTGTAGTCAGCTCACTGAAAGCCTTTCATGCAGAAAATGAATCAGACCATTCGAAAGTAAGCGCAAATGCCTCGCTTCACGTTGCACACACACTGCATGTCTGCCCGGCCAATACACAGGCACTCCACTCCATTCCAGGTGGCTTTAAGCTAATAAAGCACTCCATTAATGGCCAGCACGGCTTATTCACCAGATACTTCGCTGTGCTATCCATCTCGCTTTCTTGCTCTCGTGCAAGCATGGATCGCGCTTGTTGCTGTACTTAATCAAAACGAGCTGTGACATTGTATCTGGAAGTGGAGGATTATTGAATTAAGGCAGCTCTTTAATGTACTCTAGTCTGCAAACCCATCTCTGCAGTCTTCAGTATCGCATTATAGCCAGACTCCTTTCTGTCATTTTATCATCTCACAAGCAAACTTGCTTGACCTCCACACCATCCTGAATAAATGAACAACATTTAGGCGTTTCCTCTTTCTGCATCCACAATACTGAATAAAATCACCTTCATCTCTGGTTGCCAGAGTGTTTCTATGCAGTTGCTAGGGTGTTTGGGGTGGTTACCAGAATGTTGCTATGCAGTTGCTTGGGTGGTTGCCAGAGTGTTGCTATGCAGTTGCTTGGGTTTTTTGGGTGGTTGTCAGAGTGTTGCTATGCAGTTGCTTGGGTGTTTGGGGTGGTTGCCAGAGTGTTACTATGGACTTGCTAGGGTGTTTCAGAATAACAATCAGTACACAGTTGCTAACTTGTTGCTATGGAGTTGCTAGGGTGTTTGGGGTGGTTGCCAGAATGTTGTTATGCAGTTGCTAGGGTGTTTTGTGTGGTTGCCAGACTGTTACTATGGAGTTGTTAGGGTTTTTGGGTGGTTGCCAGAGTGTTACTATGGAGTTGCTAGGGTTTTTTGGGTGGTTGCCAGAGTGTTACTATGGAGTTGCTAGGGTGTTTCAGAATACCAAGCAGCACACAGTTGCTAAGGTGTTGCTATGCAGTTGCTTGGGTATTTTGGGTGGTTGCCAGAGTGTTACTATGGAGTTGCTAGCGTGTTTCAGAATGACAATCAGTACACAGTTGCTAAGGTGTTGCTATGGAGTTGCTTGGGTGTTTTGGGTGTTTGCCAGAGTGTTGCTATGCAGCTGCTAGGGTGTTTTTGGTGGTTGCCAGAGTGTTGCTATGCAGCTGCTAGGGTGTTTTGGGTGGTTACCAGAGTGTTACTATGGAGTTGCTAGGGTGTTTCAGAATAACAATCAGTACACAGTTGCTAAGGTGTTATTATGGAGTTGCGTGGGTGTTTTGGGTGGTTGCCAGAGTGTTGCTATGCAGCTGCTAGGGTGTTTTGGGTGGTTGTCAGAGTATTGCTATACAGTTGCTTGGGTGTTTTCAGTGGTTGCCAGAGTGTTGCTATGGAGTTGCTAGGGTATTTCAGAATACCAATCAGCACACAGTTGCTAAGGTGTTGTTATGTAGTTGCTAAGGTGTTAAAACTCTAAATCTCTCAACTCCTTATTTGGGAATCAGATTCAATGTGTGTCAACTGTATGTCAAAATACAATGTATAAGTATGTCTCACAAAATCCTGAAGGCAGCAAAAACACGCAAACCAGCACCTTCACTGCCTGGCAGTTTAAGAGCATTTACATAGATAAAGGCGTAAGGGTGGCCAAACCGGGTTAACAAGAACTATTTGCATTCACCTGAGGGCAAGTGCCGACTAACTGTGGCACTCCCATTGGCCATCTGCCTTGTGTTTCTTTTCTTTCTAAAAAATAAAAACCATATGATGTCAGTTTTCATTATTTTGTCCCTTAGCGGTGCTATGATTAGTGCTTGAAATAGTGTGTAATATAACAATTAAAATAATGATTCTGGCTGGAAGTCATCTTTTCAAGAAATGCCCACACACAAAACAAAGATGCACATGAGTGATATACCTATAGAACACTATTAAACACAAGCAGGCGGCGTTTGGACAGAGTCTCTGCTCCTCCAGATGTGAAGTGTGGATGGATCTCCACGGGTGGCGTTCGGCTGACACAGAGAGCCTTATTAAACACTGTGACAGCGGAGTGTGTTTGCTTACAGAAGCCCCGTGTTTGACAGGCCTTTGTGTGTGTCGGGCCTTTATGAAATGTGTCAACAGCTCCTGCTTGACTCTTATCTGTGCTCATAGACACATGACGCTAATAAAACACTCGACATGCAGTGCAAAAGTCTCAGAAGCTGCAGTGAAATTAACCCACAGTCTTGGTCTGATTTGGCCTAGATATACAGAATAAATAAACTCTTTTTTTGTCATATTGATGCTGTTTAGCGCAGTATTGACTGGCTTTTAAAATATATAAGTGAAGCAATATAATACGATGAAATGTAAACATGCTACTTGAGAGATGAGGGCAGTCCAACAGTAACAAATGAAAACACATAATATGACAAATACATCCTGCACATTGTGACTTGATTAAATATCGTTCCTTTAAAGACTTTACAACTCAGACTTGTTCACTTTTCGCTTAATTAACTGCCAAAGGTGTTCATTGGCCTGTAGGAAACGACCATTACTGAAGAAAAACAAAATTTACGGAGGCAATAAAACAACACAGGGTCAATGGGATAATCTGATTTGCACCTCCAAATAGTGTATTGTGTTTCAGGCCTGTTTAGAAGGGCTTTTGTTAGATGAACTGGCTGCTGTTCAAGTGAGACACCTAAACAAAAGATCAACTCAGGCATTTAAACAGAAACACACAAATGATTGTGATTATATGAATCCTTTCTTTAGCAGAGTGTAGCAACCAATCAGAATTCCCTTAGCAACTCCATAGCAATGCCCTAGCAACCATATAGCATCACCCTTTTCTTATTCGAAATGTGATCAACGTTTGCATAAGTAGATGTGTTGGGGAATTTACCTATAACATTATGGTCACACTTTAGTTTAGTGTCTCTATTCTCACTATTAACTAACTAATAACTATGACTTTTGCCTCAATAAACTCCTAATTACTGCTTATTAATAGTTAGTTAGTAAGGTAGTTAAGTTTGGGAATTGGGTAGGATTAAGGGATGTAGAATATGGTCATGCAGAATAAGATATTAATATGTGCTTTATAAATACTAATAAACAGCCAATATAATAGTAATATGCATGCTAATAAGCAACTAGATAATAGTGAGAATTGGACTAAACTAAAGTGTGAACTAGATTTTAAATTAAATTAAATTCTGCTGAAATGAACGAAATGACTTTGACATTAATTTTGCTGAACGAGATTCAAAGATCCGAGTCAGTAAAATGATCTGAACTTCCCATCACTAATAGACTAAGGGGCCGTTTACACGATACTATTTTCAAACTAAAACCGTTTATGGTCATTTACATGATAACGCGCTTTTAGGGGGTGCAAACTTTTGAAAACGGGTTTCAAAGTGCATGTTTTGAAAACGATACTGTTATCGTCTCCGTGTAAACTACAAAAACACGAGTTTGTGAAAATGCTGACGTCATGCACATGCGTATTACGTGTTCAGTCTATAGGCGCGTAGTGTTTCTTTACAAAGCAACATCGCCATCTGCTGGCCTGGCAGCAGAATACAGCATATTTAGTCGTTTTCGCGGATCCTTGGCTGTGTCTGATATCGCCCCCTATACCCTTAAATAGGGCACTATTTGAGGGGTCAGCCATTTGTAGTGATGTCCGAAACCATAGTGGACGTTATCGAGTGCACTCATTCAATCCCACAATGTACCGCAATAATGAGTGTACAACTGATGTACGCTCAACGGCTAGAGATTACCCATAATGCACTGTGAGAGTCGAGAGCGAGAATGAATTTCCGCGTCTGACCAGAAGATGGCGCCCGCTGAATCAATCATCCGTCTGTTTTACAAACCGCTGGTCCAATGTGGGTACAGCATAATATCATACAGGTATAAATACCTTTTAATTGATTATTATATTGTTTAATTAAGGTTTTGTACATGCTCGTTTGCATGACAGAGTTCAAGATAAATCTTTTCATTACTACTGGAGCTGCCAGTTTGCTAAGCACAAACTATGCAAAAGCGGCCTTCCAGCACACTCAGTGTCCAAATTCACTCACTCCTTCAAGTGGACTATATTAGTGGAGTAATGTAGGGAATAGTGAATGAGGGTATAGGGGGCGATTTCGAACACAGCCCTTGTGAACGGGAATCGTTTTGACAATGCTATCATCTGTACACGAAAAATGCAAAGGAAAAACTTTTGCGTTTTAGTACAGTGTTGTCGTGTAAATGTACCCTAAAACGTTCCTAAATCTTGGGATTTAGGAAACAATATTGGTTCATAGAAATCAATATTTTTTCCCCAGCCCTAGTTAGTAGTGTTTGTTAGAGGAACGCAGTGCAGTGAAGTCCCTCTCAGCAGAGCCCCTCACCCACTGCCTCAGGCACAAATGCACTTTTGTCTTGTGGGACAATTGTGATGCTGTGTCTGCCGCTGTCACTGGCACCATCAGCCCCAGCGTGGGCCGCAGCACATGCTAAAGCTGCCTTCATTGTTCTAATGGAGAACTTCACACCACGCAGGACTGACACGTCTAAACATCACATGAACGTACGTGTCTGTATTTGTATCTTGTACATGGGAATGTGCAAAGAAAAATCGCTGCTCACTGAAAGGTTCTTTGGGGAAACATAAATGGTTTTTGCATCGCTGCAAAAACACCCTTTTGGAACCTCTATTTTCAAGAGTGTATGAAAAGCTTAATGATTGTATACGCACAAACCGAATAACCAAAGTAATATGGCAGAGACAAAGTTTATAGGCTACTTATACTATAAACAAGTTTGTCAAGACAAAGCTTGACAAGAAGCTTGAAGTTTGAAGGTTTTCAGTTTGAAGTAGCTAGCAGTAGTTTTAAAGAAGTTTGAAGGTTTTGAAGGTACAGTAAGAAAAGAGAAACCGACAGAGACAACTGATATGTTGATAAGGTGTTTTAGCACTGCTAACATGAATTAGCATGTTGCTAACATGTTTTAACACTTTGCTAACATTAATTAACATGTTTATAACCGTGTTTTAACACACTGTTAACAGGCATTTTGCATGTTTTAGCACATTACTAACAATAATTAGCACTTTGCTAGCATGGTTTAACATTTTGTTAACATGTTTTTAGCACACATTGCTAACATGAATAGCATGTTGCTAGCATTAATTAACACATTGCTAGCATTAATTAGCATGTTGCTAACATGTTTTAACACTTTGCTAACATGAATTATCATGTTGGTCACATGTTTTATGTTTGCTAGCATGTTTAACACACTGCAAACATGAATTAACATTTTTATAACATGTTTTATCATGTTGCTAGCATTTTTTAACCCATTACTAGCAATAATTAACACTTTGTTAGCATGGTTTAACATTTTGCTAGCATGTTTTAACACATTTTCTAACACAAATTAACATGTTGCTTACATGTTTTAACATATTGCCAACATGTTTTAACATGTTAATATCAAGAATTAACAATTTGTTAGCATGGTTTAACATTTTGCTAACATGTTTTAGCACATTGTTAACATGACTTAACATTTTGCTAACATTAATTAGCACATTGCTAGCATGTTTTAACACATTGCTAACATGAATTAACAAGTTGCTAAAATGTTTTAACACTTTGCTAACAGAAATTAGCATGTTGATAACATGTTTTAGCACATTGCTAGCGTGTCCTAAGCTAATTGTTAGGCTTTGCTAGCATGTGGTGGATGAAGCTAAAACACTAGAGTTATTGTATAAAAGTTTTGACCCCCTTTCCGTAGATTTGTTCGTCCGTTTAACGAAAATCGTAAGTCTGATCAGTCTGAAGGTCTGACTTGAGTTTGGTGGTTCTAGCTTGAAAGCCCTAGGAAGAGTTAGAGTCAGTGCAAATGTAAGTGTGAAAATGTACAGTAGAGTAAACACACACAGACACACACACACCGAATGAGGCCGCAGATGTGTTGATGAGTGTGTTTTCCTCATGGGTGTGTGTGTGTGTGACCCTTGCCTGCAGGCTCGGTGGATTCTGGGGAACCGGCCTGCGAGTGTGTGTGTATGCTAGTGTGTGTGTGTGTGTGTGTGTGTGTGTGAAGAACGCGTGCTGCCTCGCTCTCCCCGCCTCAGTGAGCAGGGCCTAATGAAGCGAGGAGTGTGTCCGTAGGGCAGAATGGGTCTCGTGTTCCTACGCAACCAGGAGTCATGGGGAGGTGGTGAGACAGCGAAATGGGGCTACGGCTGCAGCTTCTCCATAACAACACACACACTCCTGCTAACGCCAGCACTCTATTGTCATTATTACCTCTCTTCATTTATTACGTTTATTAGTCCAGTTTCCCTCTTTCTCTTGTTAATGTCTCAGTCATTTGCATATTTTCTCAGACACTTAATTTGAACAAACTTCTAACTGTAAGTTATGCATGCATGATATCTTGCAACCACCTAACAATGCCCTAGCAACTGCATACATAGCAATGACCTAAAAAACACTCAGAACACCTTAGCGACTGGTTAGCAACGCCCTGGGAACCACTAACAACATCCTGGCATTGTGGTGGGAGTTTTGTATGGGTGAACATCAATCATATTTTCTTACGGAAATCCAAAAATGTTCACATTTCACATGATCACATTTAATAAATTTACTATTTATTGACCAAGGTGCAGTGTTGTCATTGTTAAACAAATTTAAAAAATTTGTTAATTGAAATATAAAATCTAATCCAAAATATTAATACATACACTGTAAAAAGTGATCAGCTGACTTAACTTGAGGAAACCCGTTGCCTTAAAATTATTAAGTAATAAACTTCATGTGTAATTGACAATTCTTGACAATTCCACATAACTTAATTTTTTCAATTGCACATGAAGTTTATTTAATTTTAGGCAAACGGGTTTTGCTCACTTGTTTAAGTTAAGTCAGCTGATCACTTTTTACAGTGTACTATAATACCATATAGATATTAGCTACTAAAATAACACTGCCGGGGTGAAGGAACACTTAATTTCCCAGAATGCAATGTTGTTTACCCAAGCCTCAAAATACCAGCATGTCACAGTATTTTCCAAAATGAAGTACCATGATGCTTGTACTTCTTTTAATTTGAACATGGTACGAGATGCTAAAAACCTGATACTACAACAGCTTCCTTCTGATGTATGTGTACAGACCAACAATTAAACAATTAAAACGTACAGTCGGTATTGCAGTGATGTGTGGAAGTGAATACATTAGCACATACATTCAGAACAATATTATTGTTGTATAATAATAGTTCAACATTCATAAATAATATTTGCTACTTGGTATCATGACAGTTTAGCTATAGCCTACGCTTCAGGTATCCTGATAGCCCTACTCTTAATTCACCTTCCTGTATGTTGTGGCCAATTCAAACTCACACTTAAGCCACTGTATATAATAACTTGGTATATAATAAATTACTTGCACCTGAGAGCGATGGATGGATGGATGGACGGATGGATGGATAAATGGATGGACAAATGGATTGATGGATGATGGATGGGTTGATGAATAGATGGATTAATGGATGGGTGGATAAATGGATAGATGGATAAATGGATGGTGGATAAATGGATGGGTGGATGGATGGATAAATGGATGGACAAATGGATAGATGGATGATGGATAGATTGATGATAGATGGATCGATAAATGGATGGATAAATAAATGGATGGATCTGTGGATGGACAAATGGATGGTTAAATTGATGGATGAATAGATGGATAAATGGATGAATAAATAGATGGATGGATGGATACATGGATGGATGGATGGATAAATTGATGGATGAATAGATGGATAAATGGATGGATGATGGATAAATGGATGGATAAATAGATGGATGGCTGGATGGATGGATAAATAGATGAATGGATGGATGGATGGATGATGAATGGATGGATGGATGGATAAATAGATGAATGGATGGATGGATGGATGGATGGATGGATGATGAATGGATGGATGGATGGATGGATGATAAATGGATGGATGGATAAATGGATGGACAAATGGATAGATGGATTGATGGATGGATGGATGGATGGATGGATAGATGGATAGATGGATAGATGGATGGTTGGATGGTTGGATGGTTGGATGGATGGATAAATGGATGGACGGATGGATAAATGGATGGATGGATGGATAGTTGGATGGATAAATGGATAAATGGATAGATGGATGGTTGGATGGATGCAGCGGCAACTTTCCCTCATAGTTTACACGCATGTTTTCTTATCTGATAACATTTTTTATCAGACTCAAGTGTTTTATGTGCATTTTTAGAATTATTGTGCATTTTGGCGTTTCCATCCAGTGTTTTTTTATGCGATATCCCAAAAAGCGCATAAAAACAGGTGGATGGAAACATAGCTACTGAAAAAAGCACAAATGTAGAGCAGTTGCATTCAGTCAGCTGGTGTTTTTAACAGTATTCAATGACTTATCAATGGCTTCAGCCCAAATCATAGACTCCCATATGCCTTGACTTCACACTCGAGTCTCAGGGGCTTTAGATCGGCATGTGTCTCTCTCTCTTAAATGGTCTGGTACAGTCTGAGAAGGTCAAGAAGTGACCCAATGGCCAGTCTGTTGCATCATGATCCTTGTGCTCCTGGTCTTAAGGTTAGACGCCATATTGAATTTAACGCGGATGAAAACAAGGCTGTGATGGATAGACTTACAGTCTTTACAATGGCATATAGTTCCTAGATCATGTAATTTTCACAACGGTTTTATGCAGTTTTTGTCTACTGAAAGTTTTCATTTTAAACTTTTTCCAGTTGACACTCTTAAAAACGCCCTTATTATGAAAATTAAAAAATGTATATATTAAAAATATAAATCAGAAATGAGATCACTTTAATATCTCAATTGTTTATCCTAGGCAGCAATGAGATTAAATGGAGAGCAACTGGCTCCCTTTCAGTTCATAAGCATGAATTTTTGTTGAATTGGCCACAACCAGATGCATTCTGGGAAATTAAGTTTTCTTCCACCCTTGTCCACAAAAGTGAATTTATTAGATGTGATGGATTATATAAACTAATATTATAAACACACACACACACACACACACACACATATATATATATAGGCCTATAGTCCATCAAACTTCAAGATTTTTTAAACTGTTTCAAAACTTTAAAACAAGCTTTAGTCAAGCCAAATTAACATTTTGTCTAGGCAAACATTGCTTTTCTAGTTGGCCCATCGTGCTGTTTGTTACCTCAATTCAAATTCAATTTAAATCCAGGAATTTGAAAAGCTATTATCATTCAGATCTGAATGGCTAGAGAAGCCCTGGAGGAGAGATCTCAGCAATGTCTCAAACTGTGCTCAGACTTGCCCAGATACCAAAATCAACTCAGTCAACAAAAGAACTCAAATATTTCTCAGCAGATTCCCCTAAAACCAAATTATCTTTACATTCATTTTAGCTCTGTGTTCTTACTGTATGCCAACATGTTTATTTCTCCTAATAAATCATAAGGAGAATCATCTGAGACAAAGCTGATAATTAAACAAATCATAAGGGAGAACTCCAAGATTTAACCCTATAGAGACTGTATTGAATATGCAAATTTCTAAGGCCATCAACATGATCAAAACCCGTCGCACACAATCTACTACACACTACTGTCATCTGATTGATAATTTAGACTTTTTTAGCAAGTAGCCTTTTAATATAATTGTAAACGTCCATCTTCAGCTTGTGTCTTTTTGCTGTGAAATCACTGATTTTTATGAAGTAAACATAAGAATAACTTTTATGTTGTTAGTAATATTTCAAGATGAACACTTACTGCACTGAAGTAACTTAGGTTTACCTGATTAAAATCATGTTCAAATGTGAGTATTAAATATGATCATTAGGCTTTTTTTATTTGTTCATCTCTCAGTCATCATTGTATTGCATTGCATTATATGTTCTGATCGTAAAACGAAGCATTTAAATATAATTTTACTAGGACATATTATTGGCAGATATAGAGTGACGACTGATATTTAGTATGCATTTTATGTAAGTAGTCGGTTATAAAGATCTCATTGATTTACATTACAAGCATCAGAATTTCATCTTTTGCCCATATAAATATCAGCATCTGCACCAAACTGCATATTTTTTTGTATTGTTTTTGAGAGTTTGAGCTCCATATTCTCATTATTATATCATATTATATGAGCCATAAAAAAAAACTGGCAGCTGTGGTTGCCAGAAATTTACCGTAAAAAATACGGTAGCAATATTTTAGGTTTTACAGATTTAAGTTAAATTTACAGTATAAAATAAATTATTTCATTAACTGAAATAACGTTAAATTACTAACCTATTGAAATACTAATATCCGTTATGTACCTTTGATATATACTGAAAACCACCAACCACAGGTGATGAGAGTCACATGATGAATCAAAGCTCATCACAAGCAGCTTTTAGGAGGACAAAACTAGTATATAGAAGGTGCACAGTGACATTCACACAACACAAAACACCATCATGGTAACACCCAATAAACATTCATTTAACAACAATAGATGTAACATAAATCCCTAATGTACATAACTGATTAGAAAAAACTAAGAAGAAAATTGTCATAAATTCCCTGTGTGTTTGTGGGAACTCTTTTGTTATTTCCTGTCTTGTGCCATGTTTTGTAGTCCTTTGTAGTTTTTCATGTCGATTAGCCTTCCCAGGTGTTTCCCATTTACCACACCCCCTTGTTATCTTGTTAACCTTGTTTCCCTTTGTGTATATATACCCCAGTGCTTCAGTTGTTGTTTGTCGGTCGTTGCTCCTGTATGGGTGTTCCTGTTGTTGCGCTCCTGCCTGTTTTGGATACCCTTGTTCTTGGATTTTTCTGTTGATGTTGTTTGTTATTAAATCATTCATGCTGCACTTGGATTCTCACTTAGCTTCATCCCTGCTCACACGTTACAAAAATACATCAAATGTGAAGTGTCACGCAGGGAATTCTGGGAATGTCAATTTACGGTTTTTCACTGTAAATTACACAATGACTTGTTCTTTTTCACTTACAAAAACTGTAAATTTAACTGTATTTTACTGTAAAATTACATTAAATTAAATGTAAGGTTAGATCTATTACAGTTATTCACCGTATATAGTATGCGGAAACTTTCTGTTAACCAATTAACTGTTTTTCACCCTAGCATTTTTACAGTATTTTACCGTTAAAATCATGATCAAATGTGATTTATCAAACATGATACAAATCATAAAACATATAACATATATAAAACATACTGTATTTCAATAAACTGATCCATTAAAAAAAAAAAAAAAATTGTTTCATATGTCAGGCTTTACAGGGTTCTGAAAGGGCATTTTACTCTCGGTGCAACTGCGGATCACGGTTATGGCTAAAGGATAGAGTGTCGCAGTGATGATCTATTCTTAGTGTACGGTGAGGCTTGGGCTGGGCAGGAGAAG